>JAODKL010000051.1:4710032-4723546 GCA_026780765.1 Petrocephalus schoutedeni
TATATACTTCAGAGGCTAATAAGATCTATTCTTAGCATTAACACAGAACCACACAATCATCACACACAACCTACTGTTATCCCTACATCAAAATTTTTAAACCTAGCCTTTAAGCTATTCCTGAACATATGTCATATGTTTGTGCCCTTGGCAGTCATTAACAGGAAAAATCCTGCTATGATTTCCAACAACAAGGATACATTCTGAGAAATGCATCGTTAGGCAATTTCATTGTTAGGCAAACATTGTACAATATACTTACGCAAACCTAGATGTATAGCCTAGTACACATCTAGGATATATGGTATAGTCTAAAAAAACGATAGAAGTATGGTATAGTAAATACATAAACTAGTAACAGAGTTTTTTATTATCATTATCAAGTACTATAGTATAGTATAGCATAGTATAGTAGTACGCAATTGTGTATGGTATACTTTTAACCAACTGGCAGTGCAGTAAGTTTGTTTACACCAACATCGCCACAAACATGTAAGTAATGTACATGTACGGTTTGTGTTAAATAAACATGTAAGCCTTGTGCTATAGCGTTAAGATGGCTACAACATCACTAGGCGATAGGAACTTTTCAGTTCCACTATAATCTTACTGGACCACTGTGGTATATGCGGCCCTAGTTGACTGGAACGTAATTCTGCAGCACATGACTATATAGGTGAATTAGCCTCTGAAGCCTTAGGCACTGCTACTGATTCCTCCCCAAAAAGATTCTTTTCCATGGCATAAGATCTGTGTGGCAATGAGACCTTTTTTCAGATGATCTTTACAATGCCGCCAGATACAGCTACAGACTCCATTCCTGTAAAGATGACAACCACAGTCTTCTGGTGTGAACTATCATGAGTCCCATACAAATTACGCAAATCCAACAGGATTACCAGCTGAAACCTACCATTTATTGAAGGAATCTCTCACATTAAGTCATTGTATAACTATCTCTCAATTCAACAAAAAAAAAAAGTTTAAAACTTTCACTAATTTGAAAGCACTTGGTTATTTGTCACCTGTCTGAGGTGAAAGGCAGGTTCCTCTAGAGGAGACAAAAGGTCTCACACCAAAAGAGGTGATCACACAGTATAAAGTTCAACTGCTATCCATGAAAAGCCAATACTACAAAATCAACGACAGCACTGAAAAAAGAGCGAGACCAAGTTCTGACATTTTTATTAGAAAACCTTTACTGTCCTCCCTGCTCCATATTTGACAGCCGATGTTTAAAAGCCATCGCGATTACCTCGGTTCTTCCCTCAGTACAGCCAGTAGAACAATTTATACATTTCTAATAATAAAGTCTCCCTTAGGCACTAGGAAATGGGACGGTGGAAGTGACGGCCATGAGACAGTGAGATTGGAGGGGAGCGTCTCCGCTGGAGAGTTTGCTTTTCAGGATATCAGCCTTCCCAGAGATCACCGCCACTAAGTTAAGCAACAAGTTTTTCTCAGGGTAAGCTGGTGACATTAGGCGGTTGGAAAACCAAACTGTTATCAATCGTAAGCAGTGGTCTACCCATGGCCTGGCCAAGCAAAACAGGAAGTTGAAGGGTTACTGAATATATAAATACACAAAACAAAAAAATTAATTATACAGAATGTCTTTTCGAACCAATTATTAATTTAGATAGACTGGAGGAAGAGAGGAGACCATTTTAAAATGCTACTGTTTTGTGCTTCCGTGTATTTTTTTAAACTAGTACTGTACCTGCAAGGCCAATTGCAGAGTCTTTTAATATTTAAACAAGTACTGGAATAAGGACTTTTCTCCAGAGTTGGATTTTTTTCTGCACAGTAATATATTTTTCGGAGGACTGGAGAATATCTTGGTGCATTTAAAGGAGAACAGGAGGGAACCATGAGTTTAATGTGCATGGAATTGTGGGTAACATGAACAATCCAATCAGGTGGCATTCGATCATCTGAAAAACAGAACAGGTTCCCATGTACTGTCTTTGGTGTATTTCAAGTCATTCGATTCTGTGACGTCAATGAAAGGCTGGATATAAATGTAACTGAGTTCTTTGCACAGTGGTGTTGGGACTGTTAATGATTCTCTGCTTCCCTTCTCCGTGATCCTTAAAAATCTCCCTTTTTTAAGTCTATTTTTAGTTAATGAGACGTACTGCTGTTTTCCCATAAGGCTGTGGAGAGACAGCGGAAAGGGCATTTTGTGACCTGACTTTCTAGAGAAGACGGATAAGGAGAGAAAAACACCCCCCGGGCCTTTGATTTATCATCTGTTAAAAAACATACGATAAACAGTAACTGTATTGCCAGATCGTCAGATATTGTCATTGAGTTTGGTATGCCCTGCAGATTTCAATAGGAGGATTTCGAGTTCTTTGAATCAGTAAACGCCGCGCGTACCGGCTGGTGGTGGGGATCTGTGTGTGGACTTCTGCTGTGCTTTCTGCGGGGGTGTGTGTTGCTGTTTGTAGGAAAGGGGGCTGGGTTTTGTGGGTGGGATCTCACCGAGCCGGTATAGTTATAGCTACGCGACCAATCGTTTCTAAAACTAAGCATTTACACTTGGGCGGAAAGGTGGACATCATGCACAGACACGTCAGTCTCTCAAACGGTGTTTTCCGCAGCAACTTGTCATGATTCAAAGATAGGATAAAATCCCAGCTTAGTATTTCTGTCCCGAAATCGGCATCAAGTTCGCTGTCATATGCCGCGCCATGATCATCATTGCGTGCGTAATAGTTATGTTTTAATTTTTAATTTCAGCCTGTGTGTACATGACTTGCTTCTGTTGTGCATTTAAGTAAAACGAGTTCCCAGACAACAGGTTATTTTATTTGATCACAATGGAATAATTAAAAAATCTCCCATAATAAACCCTATTAATAGCATGCATATTAACAAATTGACTCGTTTCCAATTTGATAGGAAGGAAATGTTAAGAAATGTTTTTTGCGCGTTAATAACTAAACAAATTAATCTTAAGTGCTAAAATGTTAAAGAAAGAGTGCTGAGCAAGTATACAGTCAATAAACAGTTAACAAAAAATGTAACCTTAATGCATGATCTGCCATGCAGTGGCCAACAGTAATTAAACAGCGTAATCCGCCCAGTGGCGCTAAACGCAAGGGTAATGGTAACTGCCAACCTTAATCCAACCTGTATTTCAATTACCCAAGTAATACGCGTGTATTTTAGTTTGGTTTTTCATCTTTATTGTGCAGCGGCACAATAGACTGTCTATTCAGGTAAATTCGTTGACAACAAACCAGCCTTCGGAGGATCGTGCAAGTTTACCGGCAGAATAAATTGCGAAATTTTAAGAAAATAATTATCTGTAATAGTAACCGAAAATCTGTACAGATGTTCATAATTTAATATGATAATAAACACAGTTATTTTATATTTTTTCGTCATAAAAAGAGTTCCGATATTGTGTCAAACTGCTTTTTTTACGTACTCACATATTGTGATGATGGTAATATCCAGATGCGTCTCGCACCGTTTTCACGGATTTTAAGTAACGCGCATCCACGCCGCCGTTTTCTTCTTTACACTCATTTTCCTCCTCGGAGAATGACACGCGTTTCTGATACTTTCTCGCCTTCGTGGACATACAGACAGCCTCCGATTCCTTGCTCCGATATGCCGTGGTTTCTTCAGCTTTCTATGCGCCCCCCCGGCAAGCGGCTGGACTGTACTGTTCCCCCCGCAAAGTGCGGCGTCTCCCCGCCACCGATGGGTGCCGTTCAGTTTGCAGAAGTGAACTGCAGGGGGATACGGTGTCCAGCCCGACAAGCACGGGACTTCGTGGTTCACATCATCATCATCATCACCACCATCATCATCATCATCATCCAGCGAGAGATACGACTACCTGAAGACCCCGAGTTTTCAACACATCCGAAAAAGACACTTTCACGTGGTGTCTGCTTGCAAGCGCAAAGTGACCTTCATTCATGTACCTTTCCACTGAATTTACAGAATTAGTGTTCAGGTGATAAATCTCCTTAAGCCTCTGGCCTGGTGTTTCAAATACATCCCTTAAAAAATGTAATGAATGCCTTCAAATCTGAACACTTTGGACAAGGTAAACTATGGTTCGATTATTCAGATCATAAATGTAAGCCTATAGATTCCTGAATGCAAGTAAAGGTGTGGGCACCATATACCCTAAAAGCATAGCACAGTATGTTTCTAGGACTGGAGACTGACCAACACCAAAGAACGGGGGGAAAAAAATGTACCTTTGGATCACTTTACTCTGTTCTCTTGGTCAATCCATGACTTCATGTCTGTGATGCATATTTTGGAAATAATAGCAGGACCACAGCTGAGGCAGTCTGGAGCAATGCTCCAACCTCAATTTAAATAAAATTGATAAAACATTTTAGACTGCCTTGAGTAAAGACACTTGCTCCAAAAATTAATATTGTTCTAGATTTTCAGAGAACTGCGCTAGCACCACCAGGCCTCTTCAACCCACACCCTTCATACCTGGACAGATTATTCAAAAACAGTCATTTTCAAGCAGAACATTTGCAACAGGAGGAGGGGAACCCGGTGGTTGTTGGTTCTAATTCCAGGCATTGCTCTGCTATTGAATCTTTTCGAAGAAACATCTAATGAAATATAATTGGAATAACGGCTACTGTCATGATGTTCAGGTTTTGGGTACAGCTACATTCGCTATTCTGGAAGGCGAATGCAGAATTGATATGCTCTGAGCCAGGCAATCCTGTTGGCACCAGAGACGGCTTTGCCAGGCAATTTCAGTTTGCCTCTGATGGGAGGTGGCACGTTGGCTGGTGCATTACATTGGCTAGGGCCAGCCCTGGATAGATTGGTTTTAACGCCACTATTAAGCTCAATAAAAAGACCCTGGATCACTTTCTACTGGCTTGTCCTATGTCTAACTGGCTTGTCTTCTCCTTAGATGAGTGGCAAAGGGTATGACCTCATGACCTCAGATAGCTGGTAGTCTAATTGCCAGAAGATGCATGGTCTCTGTTGTTCCTGCAGTTGTATTACATTTGAGTTGCTTCAATTTATATCCACTCCTGGAAGGAATGGAAGTCAGAAATCAGGGATCACGTTTATAAACCCTTTATATCAAGTCACTGATACTCCACGAGTCATCCATGGGTGATGCTTTTGAGCTTGAATCCTATGATAGAGTCTCTATCAGATCAAAACCAACAACTGAAACTGGATGCTAACTTTGCCTTGATAAAGTCCTTCAAATGACACTGCAGTGTCAGATTATTATGAAGACACACCTTTTCCGACTAACCACGTGCATGATTTGAGTTCAGTTTGCTAATGGAATTGTTCACCCAGTGCTTCTGTATCATTGCCATCACATCATGCTCCAGGAATCAGCTGATTACCTGTCCTTAGACCATTGTTCCTCAATCCTGCTTCAGCAGTACCAAACCCGCACTGCTTACAAACTAGCCATCATTATTAGGCCATTAAGAAACACCTGATGCTAATTAAGGTCAGGCTGGGGCGAAAACATCCTGGAAGGTGGGTACTCCAGGAGCAGGATTGAGGAACACTGCCTTAGACTTCTCCGAAAGACCCCGCCGTGAGTCCGTTCCCGGCAATCAGTCCATCAGAATCGCCGCGTTAACACTCTTTGATAGGAACGTCGCAGCAGTCGCTGTGGCGTGAGCTGCCAGAAGAAATCCGGCAAATCTGATGCCGCTCGTCCGTCCGGCTCACTAGGCACTAGTCGATGGGGCTGCACTGGGAGCCTTTTCATCAGAGACGGCCCGCCGTGATAGACAGATCCATTACGATGCCGTGGATTAGCGGGGGGAGCCGGCGAGCGTCTGGGCTTTAGGACAGGATAAGGAATGGACGGGTGAGCAGATGGCGGAACAGACTGATAGCCCCCTCTGTGCTAAGATGAATGAGCAATCGGAAGGGATCCCACAGGAAGACGAGGCGCCAAGGAGGCCCACGCAAAATCAACACATTGTTGTCGAGGATTCGTCCGGCAGAGCCTCTGACCTTCGGCTTTATTATGGAGTAGAAAAGGAATTGCTCCGTAATGTGATCAAATGGAACTTCTGCTGCTGTGGGATTGACTTGAAGGTGAATTGTACCTGAACGTGTCTGTTTTCTGATAGCTGTTTCCCACTGTAAAAGACTGTATGTTTACGTATTTGTGTGTTTCGCGCAATTTCCCGGGGCCATTATTTTCTGGGCAGTGGGCGCCAGAGATGATGCAGTTAGGTGAACTGGCACCTCTTAAGTTGCAGATAGTCGAGTGTCAGTCAAAAGGCTGGGCGCACCTACTGAAAATCATTTGTTTTTCAACAAATTAGAAGCCCTATGCACACATCAAGGTTCTGTAGTATGATATTGTGAAGAAGGAGAGTGATACAGTGCTGTGACAGGTGACCTGGCCCACACAATCCCCCGACCTAAACCCTATAGAGCTGGTCCAGGATGAGTTGGATTGAAGAGTAAGAGCCAGGTAGCCAACTCATGTCCAGAACTTATGAAAACTCCTTCGGGACTGTTGGAGAAGCATCCCGGGTGGCTACATCTGGAAGCTGGCTGAAAGAATGCCAAGCGTCTGCAATGCTGTCATCGAAGCAAATGGAGGTTATTTTGGAGAGTTTAAAATTTGAGAAAAGTTTGAGATATTGAACACTTCTCTTGGTCATTACAATATTTGATATGTATTACTTCATTGCCTTGAGGAGTTTTGTTATAAGGTGAACAACAAAATAGAGACAAATGCATTAAGAACAGCTGCATACAGACTTTTGACTAGTACTGTATATCAGTGTGTGCCCTGTGGTGGACTAGCATCCCAATCAGGGGTCTCCTACATTGTGCCTTGTACTGCCTGGGACTCCCTGTGCCCCTGAACTGGATAAGTAGCTGGAAGATTTATGCTTCCTGAAGGCTGTCCTAAACCGACGGCTTCCAGCTGGACTGAGAGCCACAATTTTATCCTAAGCTTTTAGCATACAGATGGGACTAGGCATACCCTAGTGTATGAACACAAATTCCATAAGGGTGGAAAAAATACTGAACGTTGGACATTGAAACATTTAAACTGATCAGGTATTTTGACAATAACATTCACAAATATCTCTTAAAAATCTGGTTTTGCCTCTGGTGGAATTTTTTGTTTTGCACTTCAAATATTTTACCTTATGCTATTTCTTCTCAATCAAAAGGGAACGAAATGACTCAAGCTTTCGATTAAATGAACAAACTTAAAATTGAGTAGGTCTAATAAGGCACGCACCTTTATGGACATCATGGCAATTGATTTTGTGAATATATTGATTACCTATTTGTTGAATATGTAGATAGGTAGGCGGCACAGGGGCTGGGGTTTCCTAGAACCCCTCAAAGATGTAGTTAAGTGAAAATTAGGACTCAAAGTTTCCCATGACTGTGTGTGACTGTGCGTGAGCATGCACACCCTGTGACGAACTGACACAGTGCTCCTAACCATCTTGTTCTTCTGTGACCCTGTATGTGTAAAGAAGAAATTCCAAGTTCTAAGTGCTGAGCAGGACGGTCTACTGATTCACAACAAGGAGTTCCCAGTTCTAAAACACACTCCAAAACTGAAACCTGACTGAAATCCAGAAACCGACGGCAGTGCAGATACAAATTCCGAATCACATTTGGCAAGCAGGGTCCAAAAAACAGATCGGACTTCCAAATCCAGTTGAACTCCGTTGTAGGCATAGCGAGTCACTGGCTCCATGATGAGGGGGCTCATCTGTACCAAATAAGTTATAAATGAAACAATTTTCTGGTTGTTAAACTGGATTATTATTCAGTTCTGATCATTCCAGAACATGGCACAGCATTGATGCAGATTGCGTCTAAATTCTGTGGTTTCTGTGGTTATTTTCTGTAGCTTAGCACAGTGAAAGGTGAGCCAGGTGTATGTGTTTAGATCAGAGGTGGGGGTCTGGGAACTCGCGTCTAATTTAAAAATGAAGAGGGACCATTTCCACTTCAAACAATCTTTCTGTGGGTGCTTTTTTTTTTTTTGAAGCTACCGTTGCAAATTATTCTGTTCCACCCTATTATGAGTGAGTTTATAGGGTGTGTTCAGATAAGAGCTTCAACTGCTTTTCATGGGTGTGTGTGTGAGCCTCACTATTCCACTTTTAAGAACATATCCCACACAAGATAATCCCATTCAACTCAATATTGTAAAATAATTATTAACACTTTAAGCATAGCATGCCCTAACATTATCAAAGATACTCAGCTTCAATTGTCCAGGAGTATGAAACATATTAAACTGCATGCTACATTCTTAGCAATGAAGTCTTTAATGTGGTGATAAGGGCTTTTTAGTCAATTCCTGTTTGTAAATATTTATCTGTAAAGCATGGGGGCCACAGTGATTAGCCCTGTTGCCTCATATGTCCCGTGTTGGGGTTCAAATCTGTGCTCTGTATGTAGGCATGCAGTTAAGAAAGGAAAACAGAGGAGAGGAACCAAAAACTTCCAATTATGGAGAAAAAAATCCTCTAGAGGTCCAAGGTTAACTGTCTGCCCAACCCCCCAGGCGTGCTAACATTACAGAAAAAGAAAGAGTGTGAACTAAAAGCAAAGTATAAACTATGATCAAGGTCAAAGCCAAAGTCCATCAATGAGTCAGTTCTCCACACCGGCCTGTGTAGGGAGGCAGATTGAAGGCTGCTCCCACAATATTACAGGTCGTAAGTCACATCCACCATGTCACCCTTCCATGGGACTAAATCAGGACTCCAGCTCAGATGGTGCCTACCCCAGGTCAGAACATGCATAGACACATTAATGGACCAACATAGTAGATAAAAACAACAGGTACAGCATCAAAGTTGTGGGTACACATCTAAATTTCCCAGAGTGTGTGTACTCTGTGCTGGACAGACATCCCTGCTAGGGTATTGTTGTGCCCTGCACTTCTAGAAATTGCCTTCCGGCTCAGCAAAGCTCTGCATGGAAAAATAGTTACAAGATAGATGCGTGTGTTACATGGGAGATTACTAGGACTCTCTGTTTCAGGTCACATATGGGCTGGCATCCCATCCTGGGTGTCCATCAGACTTGTTCCTTTTGCTAGAAATGGCCCTGGGCCTCCTTGTGACCCTGACCAGGATAAGTGGTTGGAAGATGGATGGATGGATGGATGCCTGTCCCCAGAAGGCTCTTATCCGTAATCATCCACACTCTTAGGCAACCTATCAATGTACGTAAGATCACACTAGGCGATGCTTCATTGCTTGTACATGTGTTTCTTCAGAGTCACCAGGGTCTGAATTTTTAATTGCTTGGTTCGGTAGTTATATGAGGATTGGCTCTGTTGCTTCATGCTTGACTTCTCGATTACATTATTCTCTGATGTGGTCCTTGCTTTTCCTGTGCTGCTCTGTCTAACCCAGCTGTCTCACATGCATATCTTACAGTCAGTGCCACAGTCCTGTCAGTACTGAGTATTGATTTCCAGGGTCAGTGTTCCTTATTTAGGGAATTTCATTAATAATGACATCCTGGGACTGTTATTTATATATTTAGTGTGTTTTTATATTGAGTGATGATTGCTTTATTGTTGTACATAGTTGTTAAACAGGTGTCTTCCCAGTAAAGAGTTAGGAATGGTAAAATAATGTGCCAGAATATCTAATATCTGATATTTAAGTATTATTGTCAGTTTTTTTTAAGATTGCTGTAAAATATATCCACAGAGCTGAACTAATATTGGACGTTTAAATTGTGATAGAATGGCTTAGGTTGCAGAGTGTAGAGCAGTGTTTCCCAGTTTGGTCCCACAGTCGGTCTGTGTTTTTGCTCCCTCCCTGACAGTCCACGTTTTTGCTCCCTCCCAGCTAGGAGCAAAAACATACGTAGGCTGTCTGTGGGCTCCTGAGAATCTGATTGGGAAACACAAAGGAATATCATCCACTGTAAAACCTGGTCTGGTTAAGTGCAACTATTCATCTTCCAACCCCTTAACCTGCTCATGGTCTTGGAATAGTTAGACCCAATATGAACAATTATTAACCAATGAAAATGACGTTTAAACCTACCTGTGATAGAAAGACTTCATTCACCAGCTATTAAAATTCATTTTCTAATCGCTTGACATGTAGGTACTTCAACAAAGCTGCTTTAGTGAATTAAGGTTTATAATTGGCTCCATACTTCATACATTTGTAATCATGAGAACGCAATTTGAATGTAAGCATCTACTAACTAAATCCTTACAAATGTTACTACTGTATGAGTGATGAGTCACGTTATGCTGACTATGTTTTCACTTTAACAAAGACTGCACATTGTTCAGGTCCCTGCCAAAGGCCGATCACTGCATTTTTTTATGACTGTGACTGCGATCACCGGCTGCTTTTAAAACTTTGAACCTCGAACCTGGATAGGCATTTGTTAATCAATACAGACGTATTAACGGGAAGCAGGGAATTCCGCTCGGCAGCTGGTAATAGGGGAAGGTGATTGCATTTTGTGTGCCTCTATATGGTTTCCGACGCGCATGATTATTTTGTTTTTGATGAAGGCATAGCAATCTGTCTGTGAAATTCCACTGTGTGCCGCGTCTAAATGAAATCGCTGGCCCGCATGGAGGTGATCCGTCGGTGCGCCTGTTATAGCACCGCCGATGTCGTCATTCATTCCCATCCGTTTTTTACTTTGCGGGCCTGAGCGATGGGCGATTGCATTGACGTCACTAAACACTGGAGGACACGGAACAATTTCCCCGAAAATGACATTACCAGTAATGGCTACATTTCATACAAGTCACCACATGTCCACAATATTGCATTTAATGTACCTGAGGCAACAGCATGTAATGGTGTTTGTCCAGATGCCAGATGCTAGATTTAATAATAATAACAGATTTCCCCCGACAGATAAACGGCACACTATTAACATATTTCAAATATATTTATTACCACGATACTTTATTCTAATGGCAGATATGAAATAACAATAATAAAAGAATAATATAATATTAGTCCAGTTGTATCATTCATCTTTATAGGTCATAATTAGGATTTCGGGTTGGAAAAGCTAGTTAGCAGAAAATAACCTGTAATAACAGCGCTCTTTGCTTTAAATGAAACGATTTTTTTAATTGGACGCTGAAAATATGCATAATTTACTGTACTCGTATCGTTTTCCCAAGTCGCGCCTCTGATTGGTGGGCGTCCGTAATCCGTGGTCCGTGATTGGCTGAACGCCGGGGTAGTGTGGTCCGTGACAGGAAGACCGGGCCGAGCATGTAAATAATGATGGAAGCTGGTGGCCGTCTGCGCGATGTGAGTGCGCCCGTTCGGAGTCGGACATATGCTGCCTCTCGGTAAAAAAAAAAAAAAGAAACACGGGGGAGGAGATGAGATACCGAAGCACACATCGTGCCAGAAGGTAGGTGCTGCGTTTTTCGTGTTTTCATGGTATTTGATGTGCGATTTGGGCGCGGCCAACCCAGCTGCACCGTGCACAAAAACACGGGGGCTGCGACTGATGCAGGATTAGAGAAAGAGGCACGATGGCCGCTGCCCGCATGTGCCACATAGGTGTTAATGGTGCATCCGTGGTGTTAAGTCAACGCGGTTGTCTATCCATCGGACAGCAAGCGTTGCTCACCCAGCTTGCAGCATAAGATGCAGCACCCTTCTGCAGACTGCCATTCCACGGCCGGCGGCACACACCGGTGACAGATGCTGCTAGACGCGCGGATATTAACCTATGCTCAGTCAGAAGCTGTATGAAATTCGTGAACTTTAAATGTACTTTATGCGAGTCGGTTCTTCATTTGATCATTTTAGCGTGCAACTCCCACACCCCTGTCGGAGACCCCCCCCCCTCCCTTCTGAAGTACATGTGCACCATCTGTGTTCTCACATCGATCTTCAGTTACACAATTTGCTAATTTACTTGTTACATTCTGATCGATTGTAGTTGTTTTGTTTGTTTCCGATTCAGGCCTTTCTATTTTCCGCGCATCGCATCGGTAGAAAACTTTGTGCGGCAAGTAGAAAATAATTTATTAATTAGTTACATGCAAGTAAAGCGTAGGTGTTTTTATTATTTTAATTCGTAGCAGTTTTATTTTCTCTGAATGATTGTCAGCGAGACCCACTAAAGGGGGGAAATATTATCTTTGCATTTGTCGTTACACGAAGGGCATTTCATTTTTCTTTAAATGAAGTTGGGAAGTGATGTGTAACTAACAAGTTAACAAGCATACTGCAACTTAAATGGTCTGTGGTGCAAGTTAGTCTGTTTGCGAGTTCTGATTTGAATACAATAGAGAATCTACTGAAAGTGGTAAACTGATCTGTCGATGTTCAGTTTCCAAGAATCCGACGAAGCAATACATTTTTTGGTCCGTTACCGAAAATACCCATACGTCTAAGTATCAGGTTCTGCTTATATCGTCTTATTTACATTGAGATGCACCCCCTCCCGTTTCCTAATGCCCTAAGTCCCATGAGACCTCTGCACTATAAATAGGAACGCAGCAGAGGGAATTAAACATCCAAGCACAGGTACAGCACATTGTCGGAGTTGGTTCCATTTTTAAAGCTTTGCAGTTCACTCTCTGGACAGTGGGTGGCGGAGTGTTTAACGACTCAGGCTTGCTGGCCGGAAGTGCTTGAAAAGAATCCGAAATATTTTGTGAAGCGTGGCTGTGTGAAGTGCGATTATGCAGTACAAAAAATTGAACTGTGGTGACTCGGGAATCAGCGGAGCCAATGAGCATCGCCATTGTTTCATGACGTTTAGCCCCTTAACTGATGCTTTTATTCAAAGCTGTATAGTTCTAAGCCTTTATACATCTGGGTGTTTTACATGGGAAATTCAAAGGAAATTATAGGCTCAACGGAATGACAGCAGTGTCCCTCGGAGGCATTTGGATTTTCCCTGTATGCTGCTTACATGTATCTATTACATGTTTATACATTTGTTAAATGCAGTTTAAGAAGTGTTGTGTATGCTAAGTTGGCTTATATGTTTTTTTCATTATATTCTGTTCCTTTATAGCCTGGTTTAGAAAAGTCTGGCCTCATTAATGTAGCTAAATGACAACTGCATGTTTTTATATGTTGACTGATTATTTTAGCTCTTCATTTTACGTGTGTGAGGTTGTGTGTGTAATTACAGGTGCTTCACAGATTCATAACCACATGCTGATTTTTTTTCTTAGAAGGTCTAGAGGTGGTCATCACAATAGGAAGTGGTTTTTGTATATTTGCATATATGTTTATTGAAGGGACGCACCCGTCGATCAGCCAGTGTTTGGAATTGGCCGATTCCGATTTGAAACCGATCTTACGCATGCGCGGTTCGTCATACGCACAGCTGCGCACAGCCGCATCCCAGTGGTGTGCGCACTTAGAGACGCACTAAAATGTCTGTACTTTGGAAATTCTTCAGTGCGAGAGAAGCGGACGCAAAATTCGCTATCTGAGATAAGTGTAAGTCCCAGGTACACTGGGGGGGGGGGGGGGGGAAACAAATAAAAACACATAAAA
>JAODKL010000051.1:4747311-4764208 GCA_026780765.1 Petrocephalus schoutedeni
CTACTGGCCAGCTGTTAATAACTGCTTTCCCTGCCCTGTCTGGCCTTCCCCCCATGCACCGTGCCCAGGCCGAGGACACGGACCTGCAGCTGTCTCTCCCCGAGTGCCACCCCAGCCGCTACCCGCTCCTCACGCTGGCCAAGGGCTATCAAGCTGGCAAGCCCCCGGCAACGTGCGCGGCAGCCGGCGAGAGCCAGACGGGGGCACCAAAGGCCGAGAAGCTGCGCTGGAGGAATGTCACTCAGGCCGAGTGAGTCTCACAATCCAGTTTAGTCATGGTAGGGTGACCAGATAATCCACATCAGGAGGGACACTTTGAGCTACTTGAGGTTTTACAAACTGCTTTAAAACTGAAAGGCTCCTATCCTCGGCTAAATAGTTCAGTCCTTCTTGTGTTTTGACTGGTTTGTTTCCTTGATTGAAAGACTCATCCAGCCATTTCACATTAACATCAGTGACACATGCATGATTATAGGAGACTGACCAATCAGCACACAGCAGGAGCACTCGGCACTTAAGTGAAATCCAGGTCCTTTTATTGAAATGGTAGTTTGCAAATCCTGTCCTAGCTCAAAGTGTCTGGGATGACATGGATTATCTGGTCACCCTAGATTACGGTGACATATAAATCGCAGCCTGAGGTGCTAAAGCTCAAAAATTCATTTTGCAGTGTAAAGTTACATTTCAATAATGTATAAATTCATCAGCTGACGCTAAATTGAATAGCACCAGGTTCGAATTTGCAGTTCGCCCCAGAATGCAGAGCAGGTTTAACTCTGAATTACTGCTGAGAGTGTATTCAAAAGAGACGCCAGCCGTGAGGAGCTGATGGCACTGTGACCTCGAACCCTGGATCACGACCTCTGTGCCCCACGCCCAGGGCCGGCTGGGTGGACTGCTGGTCCGTGCCCAGCTTCCTGCTGATCATCGACTACACCTGGCACCCCATCTACCCCCAGAAGGCAGACGAGCAGCTCAAGCAGTCACGTGAGTGCGAGCTTGTCAACGCGTGCGAGGCACAGGCCCAGTTTCTGATGCTAAACTGGGGTCAAGGTCACGGTCAAGGTCAGATTTATTTATATGGCACATTTAAAATAAGCCCAATACTGCTGGGGGACCAAATGGTTGCAGTGGGATAGTACTCGATGGGGATAATGGTAATGATGATGTTTGTGCTTGGCTCTGACCTCAAGCATTATTGTCCTTGTTCTTGTTGTTATTTACCAAGTAGAAACAGGGGCCTGCCCCCCCTCCCCCAGGTCTCCTATTCACCCAGCCCTCTAGTGCTGGCACTCTCTGAGCCCTCCCTATTAAGCTCCGCCCCCCCAACGAGCCGCCAGGGAGTGGCTATAGCTGACACAGGAAGCTCCATCGTGTCCCAGGCCCTAAACTGTCTTTCATCAGCCCCGTTCTCTGTACATCCACTCGCATGGCAGACTTAAAAAAAAAAAAAAACCCCCGAAAAGCCTGAAATGCATTCTCTGATTGTCCGGGGAGTGAATGACGGTCTGCTTCCTGCTGTCTTTATCCTCTATAGACTGGCTTTTGTCGATGTGCTAAGCACCTGCTTTTTTCAAATTGCCCCTTTTCCAACGGGCGAAGTCCTCCCAGTGGTTTCAGAACAATTAAAATGGCCGGCATCACCTTTAAACGTTAGCCGTTTGCTTGTCATCTCGTTAGCAATTACCTGGGGTTAATTACTTTCTGTGCGTGTCTGTGTGTGCCTGGGATCAGTGTCGGAAATGGAGGAGTCCATGCTGTCGGTGTTGCGGCCCTCTCAGAAGGCGGAGCCACAGGCCCCGCCCCCTCTCAGCAGGGCACCGGGCGACCCCTCCGAGCTGCCCCCGGACCGACTGCACGTGGAGATGGAGCTGTCCCCGGACTCGCAGATCACCCTCTACGGGCCCCTGCTCAAGGCCCTCATCTCTATCAAGGTGACCGGCTCGGGTTAGGTACCAGCCGCCCCCGGTATCCAGGGTCGGGGAGCGTAGTGCTAGGGAGTGCAGCATCCGAGGGCCGACGGCACGCGACTCGCACGTACCGCTAGGGGGCGCCGTCAGAGTTACCGCACGTGACATTTCTATAAAAACCCGAAGCTAGCCCTACCTGCACCGAGGCGCTGACCGCGACTGGCCGAGTGGATGTGGAGGCCTCTGCCGAGGAGGCAATTTTATGCTCTGAAAAGGAGTTCTTGGGGTCTCGGTGGCTGGAGGCTAATCCAGATGCGGCTCGGGGGATGTCAGCAGCGCTAATCACGGCCGGCCCACTCCTCCCGCGGTCACCGCGGCTACACTCCAGTCTCATCCGTCACGCCGCCTCGCTCCCCTTAACGTGTAATTTTCCATCCAGTGGTTCAGTGTCGCGTTTGTGCCCCTCCCCAGGAGAACTACTTCGGTGAGGATGACATGTACACAGACTTTGAGGAGGCAGCCTCCAGCCCGGTGCTCTCACACTCGGCTTCTTCCAGCTCGGGCTGGACGGCGCTGGGCATGGACGAGAGCGGCCAGCGGGACCCGGATGGCCGGGCTGCCCACCCCCTGGCCCTCCGGCCCTGGGACATCACCGTGCTCATCAACCTGTACAAAGTGCACGCCCGGCTGCCCGTGGTGAGCAGGGGGGCCGGGTGGTGTTTCATTACACCTCAGACAGAATTAACCTGCAGTGATTCATTGTTAGACTCTCAGATTTAGCACAGGAATCCGGAATCTTCCTCGAGGGCGTTTCTGTTACTTATTTTGGGGCGATAAACATGTTTCGGGAAAAATGAACAGTCAACCAGAAAGAAAACTGAAAAAAGAAAAAAAAAAACTGCACAGACACTCGTTTATCTACAGTGAGTTTCAGAACAGATCGAAAAGAGAAATGCACAGAATCGGGAAAAATACAGCAGTTACCACATTCACACAGCACTAAATTTCAGAAGTTATCCTCGTTAATAATAAATAACCTTTCAGGCTCGATGCGGCCTGCTTTCTGGACTCCCGGTGAGATTTATGTCCTGATGATATCGACCGCTCCGTTCAGACCCGGTTGCTGAGGGTTATCACGACACTGAGAGAAGCCTGATCTGAATTTTGACCAGTATTCTTCAGTCTATCCTAGACTGTTTCCCAGCCCCAAGTGCCCCAAGACCCCCCCCCCCCCCCCAGACTCTTAGTGCCTTTGACACAATGTACCCATGTGACCCAGGAAGGATGGACAGCTGTTTGATATCTTGCGGTCACAGGCATGTCAACTACCTTGCATTGCCATGACAACCCCTCCCCAGGCACTGTGAGATTTGGGCTGATTTTTGCTATTATGTCTTGTGTCTCTTCCATGTTCATGTGACTGTTTCAGCTGATTCACTCCATCCAGGCCAAAGAATAGGATCATTGCCGTCACCATGCCCTGTCCTGATCCCGTTTGGTCACGCTCATTTCACTGGGATATCAGATCGGTCACTCCAAATACTCCTAGTACAGAGACTCAGGATGATCTGGTTCTGTTATATATGTCCCAAGTTTTATTGTCACATGCTTTGAGGAACACAGTGAAATTCTCGTGCTACAGTTGCATGGAGGGACAATCGGACACCTGCAATACAGGACAGACAGCAGTGTAGTACAGGACAAAACAGTGCAATATAAGAACGAGTAAATAAGCAGTGATAAATATGTGCAATGGGGTTACGGATGCAAATAGACCACAAAATAGTTAAATGAATATCGGTATAGTGAGAAGTGTAATATTAGCAATGTGTAATGCATAACAATGCATAAATGCCTGTGAAATAAAATGGTCTTCCTGTCGCCTTTATAAACTTATGTTTATGTTATAAAGCAAAAATCATGCAAGAATAAAACGGGATGATTCGCTATAGCTCAGACTGAAATAACATCCTATTATAAGCCTTGCACCTCGTAAATATCATGTAGTTTGTATGTGTACAGATGTACGCTGTACTGTACTGTTCATGTTCTAAGTTACGGCATTTCTTACTTAGGGGCACCCCTAGGTCCCATTCTGCTCTGATAAGGGAGGTCTGACTGTATTTTTTTTGTTTGACAAAAAAGTTTCCTGTGTTTATTTTTGCACTTGTTACAATTTCGAAATCCTTGCTTTTCTCATTGGCCGCTGTGTTTCTGTGCGCGCACGTGTGCGTGTGTGTGTGCGTGTCTGTGTGTATGCGCTGTAACAGCACTGCAGCAGCGACGGGCCCGACGGCCCCTCCGGCTACCTTGAGAGGCTCTGCTTTGAGATGAAGAAGAGCTACAAGGAGACCATGCTCCAGCTCCTCCTATCTCCCGTGCACGTATTTGTCAGCGACACCTACCAGGTGGGGGCGCCAGCGAGCTTTTTCGATGCTGAATTGGATATGTGGTGTAAATGGATGGATGGAGCCAGGTATATATCTGCATGTAGTTTACTACTTCATATTGCCTGTAGTTATTAATATTTCAGATTTTACCATGCCTTTTTTGTAGCTTATAGGTATTTGAGCTATAAATCATAACCAAAGCTGCAGTGTTTCTTTACTCCTTAACATGTTTTCTCAACATTGGAAAGTTCTTGAACTTTCCGTTGTCTGTTCTGATGATGCAAACCCCGCAGACGCCATCTGCTAAATGAGCTGGTGTCCTGTGGCGTGCCGTAATGGCGGCGTGATCAGATTCATCTCCGGCTTGCTGGCAGTCTGCCTGCTGGCCCAGTGCAGCGTGTGTGTGTGTGTGTGTTTTTGTGAGTTGGGGTGTGTGGGGGGGGCACATGTCCTGCACGGCCCTCCCTCGGATCCCTGCACCTTTTTATGGTGTAATCGGTGTCCGTTCCCCCGCAGCGTCCGGCGGTTGACGGTCTGCTCCGCGAGGGCCACCTGCGCCTGGCGGGGCTGCAGATGCGAGCCCACGCCATGTTCTCGGCCGAGGGGCTCCCCATGGACAGTGACACACTGGAGTACGCCTGGCTCATTGACCTGCAGGCTGGAGCTCTCACCGGCAAGGTCACAGTGCCTCAGGTGGGGCTTACCCTACCCATGTGATCGGCCATGCCCATGTGACTAACCCTACCCATGTGACTAACCCTACCCATGTGACTGCCCATGCCTGTATAACTAACCTAAGCATGTCACTGACCATGTCCATGACTGACTATGCCTGTATGACTAACCCTACCCATGTGACTGACCATGCCCATGTGAGTAAACCTACCTATGTGACTGACCGTGCCCATGTGACTAACCCGACCCATGTGCTTGACCATGCCCATATGACTAACTCTTCCCATTTTACTGACCGTGCCCATGTGACTAACCCTTCCTGTGTGACTGACCATGCCCATATGACTAACTCTTCCCATTTTACTGACCATGCCCATGTGACTAACCCTACCTGTGTGACTGACCATGCCCATGTGACTAACCCTACCTGTGTGCCCATGTGATTTAACCCTACCTGTGTGACTGCCCATGCCCTTGTGACTAACATCCTGTACCCACTGGCATCTAAAAACGCCTGTTCTCAGCTGCTCTGGCAAATAAAGTGTTGCCTGGTGTAAAATCTGCCTAAACGCAGTCCTCCCCTTCATTTGAAGCAATTCGTAATGCATGTGTTTTTTTTGTTGGCTAGGGCAGCAACTGAATTTCCCAGATAATGGTTTCCTTTGAGAAGCCTTGGCATCACTGCAGGGAAAGCATAGTCATTGATTCCCTCACAAATCTTTAATGATATTCTGTTATTGTTGTTATTATTGAGGAGTCCATTGGTGATTGATGGGTAGGCCTGGCCTGGTCATAGGGATAGGACCACCTAGTTCTTGCTGTAGCACGTTTCTGATGTCATCTGATGCTTCCCCCATACACACATGCAGCTGGCCAACTTGGCAGAGTGGGCGGAGCCCTTTCTGTTCCATGCGGTGTCCCGCGAGTTCCAGCTGGAGAGGCCCAACCCCTCGCTCATCTGCCAGCACGGAGTGGACCAGCGTACCTGTGATGCCAAGGTGAGCTTGATCTTAGCTCGTGTACGATTCGAAGTACCGTCTTAAGTGTTGAGACCATGGCGCATACCGTGTTATCAGTTTAATATTGTATTATTCTGTTTTCAGCTATTAGGGATATAAGGCTAACTTTAAGCTAACTTAGTTTGGCACCATGAGTTATGGGCTACTCTGTCGGAATCTGATGTTACAGCTCCACAGGTCACGTGAAACACGGACTGAAACCCTCACATGTATGTTTGCAGACTACATGCCTCAGAGATAGTCAGAGTATCGGGAAAATTAAAATTATTACTTTGCTGCAATGAGACATGTCACCCAGTAATTTGTAGTAATTAACCGGGAATCATTCGTGCTTGAGCTAATTGCCATGACAAAAATAAAACAATTGTTATTTGTTTGCCCAGTGAGGCCGCTTCCTCGGCTTCAAACCTTTGAAGCTACGTGTAGGCTAAGTGATTTTATCATTTATCCTTTTATCGTTGTGTTTATATCGTTATAAGGGTCAGGTCGTGGCGTGAGATGGGATGGGAAACGGGTGGGGGCAGTGGTGGGGTGGTCTCTGGGATTCTGAGCCCTCCTTTCTGGCCACCAGCTGGCCTCGCTGCCGGGACACTGCCGTACCTCGGAGGAGCTGAAGTACACAATGACCCGGCTGGCGGTGGACGCCACTGACCTGTTCATTGTGGAGCACAGCTGCGCGGCCAGCATCAAGGTGGGTAGGGTTACGGTTAACCAGCATCAAGGTGGGTAGGGTTACGCTTGATCAATATTAAGGTGGGCAGGGTTACATTTAACCAGCATTAATGTGGGTAGGGTTATTAAGGTGGTGCTGGTTACATTTAACCAACATTAATGCGGGTAGGGTTATGTTTAACGGGCATCAAGGTGGGTAGGGTTACGGTTGATCAGTATTAAGGTGGGCAGGGTTACATTTAACCAGCATTAATGTGGGTAGGGTTACGGTTAACAAGCATCAAGGTGGGTAGGGTTACGGTTGATCATTATTAAGATGGGTAGGGTTACGGTTAACAAGCATCAAGGTGGGTAGGGTTACGGTTGATCATTATTAAGATGGGCAGGGTTGCGGTTAACCAGTATCAAGGTGGGTAGGGTTACGGTTAGGCAGTGTCAGGGTGGGTAGGGATAGGTTTAGAGTTAGGCAGTTTTATGGTTGGTAGGACTATGGTTAAGCAGTATCAAGGTGGGCAGGGTTAGGGTTAGCCTGTATCAAAGTGTGTAAGGTAGGATTAACGAGTGTGAAGGTGGGTAGGGCTATGGTTAACCAGTATCACAGTGGCTTGCTCCATCCAGTCCTGCTCTACCCATTCCTACTGAGACCCCCTTGTTTAAATGATTGACAGACTACTTAACCCACCATCCAGTAGGCTTACCAGTCCATTGACTGACCAGCTATCCCTCTGAGTAACTAATTAACTTTCTCTGAGTGTATGCAGATTTTAATACGTTTTAATATGTTTTGCTTCCAGGTAATCTGCCTTTAAATATATTTACTAATCTGATGGATGCAGTGGCCCAGACAGTGATTAGTGTAAGCTTCTTTAATGCTGTGTTTCAGTCGTAAAATCGAAGGGCTGGAAACCCTAATTGATTTGAGAGAGGAGTCCTGCTCTTATCTTCCCTGGAGTTTTGCCAGCCGTGTCATTGAGTAGTGTGGGACTGCATGCTGTCTGATCTGGGCGTCACGTGTCGATGGTGTGTAGCATCTGCAAAGCCGGTGTGAGGAGTCTGCATCTTGCTGTGTGTGTGTGTGTGTGTGTGTGTGTGTCTTTAACCATGTATTTGCTTTTTATTGCTGACATTGAGAGGAAACGTTTTATGGAAATTTCTCAGCAAAGAATTAGAACTTCTGAAAGTTTGCTTGTTATAAGTTTATGTTTTTCAAGGTTTGTTAAAAGCTGTTTGATGTGGGACTCCTTGGTGTATAATAAATGCTTTGGAGTCAAATTCTGGGCACAGTGCCTGTAGTTACATACCTCTTTTTTATTGCCTGTATGTGTGTGTGTGTCTATCCCTCTCTCTCTCCCTCTCTCTCTCTCTCTCTCTTCTTTCTGTGCTGTGTCCGTGTGTTTGTGTTCTTCAGACAAACGGCATCCGTCTGGCCAACTGCAACCTGCACAACCAGGCAGTGGGCGAGGGCGTGAGTGCGGTGGTGCAGGACGTGCAGCTGCGACAGTACATCGAGCAGCAGGACGGCGCCAGGCTCAGTCTGCAGCCGCCCCAGCTGCGGCGCCCTCTCTGGCTGGAGGCCGGCTCGGTGACCTTCGCCCTCCTGACGGCCGACATCGCCCTGGCCGCCGACCACCCGGCCAAACACGAAGCGCAGAGGCAGTTCCTGGAGCTCCACGACGGCCGCACCAAGAGGTGGGCGGTGCAGGCCATTGTCAGGGGTCAGGGGTCACGGAGCATGTTAAGTTTGGGACGTCGTCATAGGCCACAGGTTATCGGAGGTGAGAGGTTTATTGGTTGTTGGAGGACTTCTGGTGTCACATCGCAGGTCTTCAGGGGTTGTAGATGAGATGCGGTCACAGGTCATGGCCACAGGTCTCCTGGGAGTGCTTTTTCAGTTTTGCATAAAAATTTCGATGACCAGGAAATTGATTAAGTATTCGTGGGATAGATTATCATGTGTCAGCATTTCAAAACCTCACCTAAAGACACCACAGGATTCACAGCAGCCATTCAATACACCCGTGTATTTGTTGACTTGACCACAACCCCACCTCGCGTGGCTAATTGATAAAGTTGATAAATTGGCTAATTGATAATTGATAAAGTTATGTAACTAATTAAGTAAAAATACGGGGGGTTGGTGATAAAATTTAATCAATACAAAGAATGGCTGAGGTGCCCCTAAGAAGAAATTTGGGAACTGAATCGGTGGAAGTCCAACAAGATTTCGATTTTTTTTGGAGAACAGAAGAAATTCTTGTTAGATTTTGTCACTCTTAATCTGCATATGTTCTAATCTTGAACTGTGTGTCTGAATAAATACACAATTAATATCAAGATAAAAAGCATTAAACATTTTTGCACAGTACTGGTACATGGTAATTAACCAGTTGAAGAACAGGCCTGACTATGTGGGGCATGTGATGTACAGGTGGGCTTTGCTTGTAACTAAGTAACCGTAACCATGGGGATGTGTGAGATGGGCTTACGGTATGGTTGACCTCCTCCCCCACCAGGCTGTGGTTTCTGTGGCCCGAGGACGTCCTGAGGAATAAGCGCAGCCGTAACCGCTGCGGTTGTCTGGGGGGCTGCCGCTTTTTCGGGGGCACCGCCGCGGGTCTGGACTTCTTCCGGCTGGAGGAGATGACGCCGTCGAGCAGCTCGGCCTTCTCCAGCTCCAGCGCAGAGACTGACATGTGCTATGGGCAGTCGCTGCTGCAGCCCGGCGAGTGGATCATCACCAAGGAGACGCCCAAGCTCGTCGACGGTGCGCCACCGCCGGCCGTCTTCCGTGCCGTCCCTCTAGGGGGCGCTCTTGTTCCACGTGGTTTCTGTACCTCGTGGCCTACATTTTTACTGTAGACTTTTTATTTTGAGCTGACTAAATAGCTGTAGGGTGGTATTCAAAATAGAATTTTGAATTTTTTAATTGGTTTTGTAAACCATAAAAATGGGGGTTTATTTAAGTATGACCAAACAGGAATTGAAGGCAGTGGGGGTCAATTCTTTCTCAGCTAGTTGGCTAATTTCAGTTTTTGCTTGCGTGTGGGTGATAAGTCCTTCACTGTAGCAGAGATACGGAGTTTACCTCTGTCCACTGGAGAGCCTAATCGGCTACTCCTTCTTGCAATGCTCACTTTTTTCTTCATATTTTTCTTATTATCATAGTAATAGCTGTGTTTTTGTATTAATAGTTAATAGTGTAATAATGTTTTGCTATAGTGTAATCTGATCACACAGCTATGACCCAAAATCCCTGGGCTGGTAGAGCGATTTTACCCATTTAGACCATTAACCCTTAATTGCTCCAGGGACAGCCTCACCCTGCTGTATCAATAACTGTGCATTGCTTTGGAGAAAAACATCTGCTAGATAAATAAAATGTAAAAAAAAATAAAAAATCATCACAAAAAACCACGAGACAAAGTAAGTTAGCAGAATAAACCTCTAAAACTACAAACACGAGCAGTGATCAGAATAGCTTTGGTCGGCAGTGTACCAGGATGAAATTCCATTAACTCCATTTTCAGTGTGAAGTTTTCACATGGCGCTAAGCGTAGGCCCGGATGGTCCCGCCCCCCGTGTGCTCTGAGCACGCTCACCGTACAGGCGACGCATAATGAATGTCAATGAGGACAAAGCTCATTACGTCCCTTAATGGGAGCCGCGCCGTCCTCTCTCCTGCTCTTAGAAGGACGACTTGATTTGAGGCAGCTTTTCTCTTTGGGTTATTTAATTGTGTGCTGGTCCATGGTGTCTTTTTCGGTATAATGTGCATCAGCAGAAGCCTCACAGTGGCTGTCATATCTGTGTGTATGTACGTGTATATATCTGTCCAGGGCTCAGCCCAAGAAAAAATTAGGAAAACCTACCCCTTCCAAAGTATACCACTTCCACCTCCTCGCCCCCACCGTCCCCCAAAATCGTTCTGTGTAATTGTCACTCATGTAAAAGTAAATCTACCGACTTAAGGGGTAAGCAGCTGGCAGACTCCAGTACTTCCTCCATTTTTCTGATTAAATTATGAAACCTGTAACTAAAAATATCTGTTGTAATATTGTAAAATGTTTTGTCTTCTTAACCCTTTGGTGTTTTTACACTCTGCATGCGTAAGCCCCCCCCAAATACATGCATAATAATAAAATATAAGGGTATAAAGGAAAAATACATTTTCCCTGTGCTGTTAATATATCACTCTGATTACATTATACCATTAAAGGTGATCCGTAGGCCCCCTTTAGGTAATATACTATACTGCCCCCGGTGACACTTTGAAAGACTATTAGTTTCACCCTGTGCCTTTAGATCTGCCTTCATTCTGACTGACTTCATTCTTGTGTGATAATTAACTCTCAGGCAGGAATCCTTTCTTGTCCTTTGGAACTTGATGAAGTCAGTGGGGGTTCAAAGGTCAGGCATATGAGAGAGAAGGTTGCCTGACTGCCTTCCCTGGGGTTAAATGACTGAATTAAAAGCTTGAGTTAGAGGACACCTTGTTGTATCTGTTGGGGTTTAAGGTTAGTAACCGGCCGCCTTGTGTCTCGTCGGTTTCGGCAGCTTCGGGGAGGTGCAGTGGGGCGAGGAGGGAGGGCCCCTCGCCGGCTTTGGAGCACGAACACAGGATCCAACACCTCAGCCTCCAAGTCCCCCGAAACTCCCACAGCTCCGCCTCATCCTCCGAGGACAACAGCTCCTCCAGCGCTGCGCTGCCCCTACTGGCCGCCGAGAGAGATAGCCCCTCTCCGGGCCCCGAGGACCGGCCCCCACCACCATATCCACCCCCTATCAGACCCAAAAGCGAGGCCGGTGCCGCCAATGGGGAGTGAGTGTTATGCTTTGGCGAATTTCTCACCTCCTTATCTTGAGGATAAAATGGGAATTAATAATTGGTATTTATGTAATTAGTGTCTCAGAAGTAATTAAAATGAATAAATAGTCTTAAAGATGTCTTCTCTGTATTTCGACCTTGTGTAGGGTTGCTGGAGATCCTTCTGAAAGTACACCGGTCTCTCCCAACGGCGGCCAAGAGTGGGCGCCGCTGCGCTCACCCCTACGCTCGCCGCTGAAGCGCCAGTCCTCAGTCCACTCGGCCCGGCTGGGCAGCACTAAGAGTCTGTCAGCAGCGGTTTTCACGGACCGGCTGCCGCCTCCCGCCGGCGTGCAGTTCAGCGGCGATGTCTCCCGTAGCGACGAGAACGTGCTGGACTCGCCACGGCAACGCCGGAGCTACGGCTCCTTTCCTTTCACGCCATCGGCCGACTCCAGCACCTTCCACCAGTATCGCTCCATGGACTCCAGCATGTCTGTGGCCGACAGCGAGGCCTACTTCTCCGCCGCCGAGGAGTTTGAGCCAATCAGCAGCGACGAGGGTCCCGGCACCTACCCAGGAAGGAAGAAGAAGAGGAGGCAGCAGATTGGCTATAGCCGCAGCTCTATCTACCACAGTGTGGAAGGACCCCTCGCCTACATGCTTAACGGCGAAATGATCATGGAGCCCCGCCCCCTACCCATCCCCAGTCTCGCCTCCCAAGCGTCCTTCGTCTCCGCCTTGGGTATCGAGGAGGAGGGTTCCGTGGAGGTGGAGAAGACCCCTGAACCGGGCCTGGTCACCTCCAAGCCTCACATCATGGCTTGCTACCAGAGCTACCTGGCCCACTATCAGGTTTCCAATTGGTCGGTCAAGCAGCCCACCAATAAGAGGACGTCAAAGTCCTCTCTGCACCGCCCACTCGACTTGGACACGCCCACCAGTGAGGAGAGCTCGGCTTCTTTTGACCAGCTCTCCATTCCAGTGTTTAAGGTACGTCCTAGCTTTTATGAACGTAGAATTTCCATCTGATACCTTAGTCAGTTTTCACATTATCTTGCAAGTCTTCTAATTTGTTCTGTAGGTTCTCAAACCTGGCCTCTCTGCCAGTTCCCTGCTAGACAGAGGTGTCCAGCTAATGGGCGGCCCGAATAGGTATGCTACCATTTCTGTATGGGCGTTGTTTCGGTGCAGAAAGCTTGGCTTGTGGCAGGTGGACCAAGGCTACAACTACAACAAGTAACATGGACTTGTGTGCTGACTTCTTGTGTTCCCTGATGTTTGGCAGCACACCATACACGCCCCTGGAGAAGAAGTGTACCCAGACCACAGACGATGACACCACCACGGAAGACTGGAGCCTGGACCAGCCGCTAGCCCAGACCCGGACCACTGCCATCGTGGAGGTGAAGGGAGCTGTCGACGTGGTGCTCACGCCTTTAGTGGCTGAAGCTCTGGACCGGTAAGAAGTTATATGGTTCCATCATACTTGTTATCTGAGCCAGTGTCTTAACAAATGTTGCTAATAAGCTAAAAGTTATTGAGTAATTGAGCATCCGACTCAGCTCCCAGTTTTAAAGCTGTTACTATGTCACAGGTAAACTGCAACAGGCCTGAGTGTGTTTTGTAAAGCTGTCCAGCTATGCTGACTTGACCTCGTAACCCTTCTGTCTCCTTCAGCTACTTCGAGGCGATGGCCCACTTCGTGAGCATCCGTCACCCTGCTGCAATCCTGGATGACCTTCACGGCCGGGTGCTGAATGAGGCCTATCAAATCAGCAAGTCCACGGTGTTGGACTCTGTAAGTGTTTCTTCATCCCTTCCCCGGAAAATCACAGACGAGCGATAACCTGTCACTTGGGTTTCCTGTTTTGTTTCCGATTGGTCACTTTCCTTCCAAAATATGGGTTACTGGCACTGCTGATGTTGTTGGAGGTTGTTCTAAGGCTCTGTGGTTTAAAGACACTTTGGCGTGAAGTTTTTGCTCTTGGCAGAATTCTGGGAAGCAAGAGCATAAATCTTCCAAGACGGAGGGCACCACCCTGGGGTCTCTGACATCTCCTCATGGTCAGATGGACCTGTCAGCCAAGCAGGACAATGTGAAGATCAAGGGTCTGCAGGCCAATGTATCCATCCCCAAGGTAGTTCCCAGCTCTAGTCCTTGATCAGTATCTTTACTTTACTTTACTTAGTACAAATGCAATATACAGAATCAGCGTTGTTTCAGGAATATGATGTCGTAGCACCATGATAATCACCATTTCGTTGCACTGCCTGTATAGGGTCCCTTAGGCAAACGTTTTTGCTTGTTCTGGTCCCACCCACGGCCCTCGATTGGCTGATATAAATGTGGCATGGAGTTGCTCAGCAGGGCTAATTATGCATTTCCCCGCATGCTTTACACCGCATTGCGTATATCTTTAAATAGTGTAAATCAACATGTATATTTGTGCATTTATGTTATAAATAGTATATGTCGTAACTGTATAATGTTTGCCTTGGAAGATGTGTTTCGTTAGCGTGCATACTGCGTCCTCTAGGGTTGTGGCGTGACGTAGAACAAACAAGGTGGGGGCGTTGTTTTAAGTATGTTTGCATCAATGTGTTTGATTTTGTTTTGTTCGGACATTGCTTAAAATACATGACCTTTACTACCTTAAGAGTGATGAAACATGTTGTGACACGTTGGAAAGCAGCAAGGCCTGATTAATGGCACACAGAACCAACCCACCCCCATTAGCATATTAGTTCATTTAATTTTTGCTATAAAGCCAATCTCTAATTGATTCGTAGGTAGAATTTATATTTCCATTTATTCTCTTTATCACAAGCAACTTGTGTACCTCCAGCAAGCGGTATTAATACTACCCTTTTGGAATATAAGTGGAAGGTTCCTCTTCTCCCCTGCTTGAAGTATACACAAGTGCATTGATTGGTTCTTTGAGCAAGGTGCCTTATTGTGACTTCCTGTGACCCCGCCCCAGGTGAACCTGTGTCTGCTCCAGGCCTCTGTGGAGGAGTCCTCTCTGTCCAGCTGCAGCAAGAGCCTGACACACGTGTCCCTGGTGGCTCTGTGCTTTGACCGCGTCGCCATGCAGCTGCGTATGAACAGGTGGGCATTAATGAGCAGGGCATTAATGAGCAGGTGGGCATTAATGAGCAGGTGGGCATTATTGAGCAGGTGGGCATTATTGAGCAGGTGGGCATTAATGAGCAGGTGGCCGTTATTGAGTAGGTGGGCATTATTGAGCAGGTAGGCATTATTGAGCTGGTGGGCATTATTGAGCAGATGGGTATAATTGAGCAGGTGGGCATTATTGAGCAGATGGGTATAATTGAGCAGGTGGGCATAATTGAGCAGGTGGGCATTAATGAGCAGGTGGGCATTATTGAGTAGGTGGGCATTATTGAGCAGATGGGTATAATTGAGCAGGTGGGCATTAATGAGCAGGTGGACGTTAATGAGCAGGTGGGCATTATTGACCAGGTGGGGATTAATGAGCAGGTAGGCATTATTGAGTAGGTGGGGATTATTGAGCAGGTGGGGATTATTGAGCAGGTGGGCATTATTGAGCAGGTGGGCATTATTGAGCAGGTAGGCATTATTGAGTAGGTGGGCATTATTGAGCAGGTGGGCATTATTGAGCAGGTAGGCATTATTGAGTAGGTGGGGATTAATGAGCAGGTGGGCATTATTGACCAGGTGGGGATTAATGAGCAGGTGGGCATTATTGACCAGGTGGGGATTAATGAGCAGGTGGGCATTATTGACCACAGGCATTATTGAGTAGGTTGACATAATTGAGCAGGTGGGCATTAATGAGCAGGTAGGCATTATTGAGCAGGTGGGCATTAATGAGCAGGTAGGCATTATTGAGCAGGTGGGCATTATTCAGCAGGTGGGCATTACTGAAGTGCATTGTGTTCTCTCAGTTACACTTAGTGTATCACTGTAGCTGTGTCTATAGCATTGTCAGAATTGACGGTCCGGCCCTTACCCCTGAGTCTTACCGTTCCTATCACCTAGTCGAGCCACACCTCACCAGGTGGGGATTAATTGATCAGGTCGAGCCACACCCACTTTACCTTTGCGCAATGAATCTTGAGATATGATGGGCTGCGAAGGATCCAAAGGGTGGATCTTTGGCGACTCAGCAAAAGGCTGTGACCCTTTTGGTGTTTGAATGCAGCCTTAGAAGGGGGCAGCCATGGACTACACATCCCAGACTGCAAAGTTGACTGTTTGACTCCACCAGGGGCATTGTGGAGGAGACGCCCAACGGCACAGAGCACGGACGGCCCACGGTGACCTTTGAGAAATATGCCTCAGCCACCAAGATGCAGCCGCAGTCCTCTGGGTCACTGCGCTCCAACGCTGGCGTGGAGAAGGGCAAGGAAATTGCTGCCAAGCTCAACGTGCATCGTATCCATGGGCAACTGCGAGGTCTCGACGCCCCAGGTGACACCGAACAGCTGCTGTCTGTTTCTCTCTGCTTGTTTGCGTGTGACCATCCCTGATTGGTCTGTTTGTATATATCTAGCTAAACGCGTCCACGTCATCATCTTTTGTCCAGTAAGATGTCATATTTAGCTAATGGAAGCTTTAATTACACAAAAATATTCTGAGGGCAGAACGAAAAATGATCGCTTCAGAGAGATAACCAATCAGATTGCAGACGAGGCAGGTGCAAGCAACTGGAGGGGGCAGGACCAAGACATCTGATTGGTTGGTCTGATATCTGACACAAGATCTGATTGGTTATCTCTCTGAACCAATCATTTGTTCTGTCCTCATGACATTTATGTGTAAGTAAGACCATGAGCTCTTATTTGAAGCGAGAGTACCCCATGTTTTTTTTGGGTTTCTACGGCCTTTCATTCTGGGCATGTCGTCCAATCAGACATTGGCACCTGCGCCATCACAGCCATCCCCTTCGAGAAGTCCAAGGTGCTCTTCAGCCTGGAAGAGCTGGACGAGCTTACCTTCGTGGATGAGACAGACCCACAGGGCAATGCCGACCCGACCCGTTCCAGCCTGGAGAAGTGGGGCTGGATCATGTTCGAGTGTGGCATCGAGAACCTCACCATCAAGGGTAAGATACATCAGATCCTGGACCTTGGCGGTGTTAAGAATCAACATGTCTAGAACCTGTACATAAGAACTGAGGCACACAGAACCTCATGCTGTATCATCACTGCTGCTGTGCCATCAGTGTCTCCATTCACCCTTCATAAATACTTCATTGTTTCAGTTATCTGCACAGGAAGGCTAACAACGTTCCCAGAGGTAGACGTTTCAGGTCCGGAAAGTAAAAATCCAGACCAGGATTTTGTTTCAACCTACTAGTTCAGTATAAAGAATCTCCATCACATAGTACTCAGCTGGTTGGTTGAAGCAAAATCGTATTCTGGATTTTTACTTTCTGG
>JAODKL010000051.1:4772699-4783559 GCA_026780765.1 Petrocephalus schoutedeni
AGTGGAAAACCCCGCGAAAGTGAGCTGAACTGAACCGTACCGTACCGTACTATGCAGTGGAAAAGCGCCATTAGAGACTTCCTACCTGGGATTTTCTTCCTCACGATGCCGCTAAGATATGGTTGCTTTTTGGTTGCGTGTAACATTAATGTTTACTAGCTTCAGGAGTAGAGTCAGCAGTAACTAGTTGTTGGCCAGCAGAAGGCGCTGCTTCAGCACCTCCTTACCGGTTTATTTCATATTTAGCGGAGTTACCCAGACTTTGGTTGCCTCATGCAGATGCGTGGTTTGAGTTGTGCTAAACACTGTTGCTGCACGCACTCACGCAGCTTAGAGACATCAGGGCACCTGAGCCATATGTCTTTGTGGGAGGAAACGGAGAGGAAAGTCTGCACAGAGAGAGAGAGAACATGCAGGCATGGATTTATCACTAGCCGAAGGACTGGCAATGAGTGTCCGAACCTCCACATCTCCACGCCTTCACAGAGTCTTGCTGAAGAGCCTTCATATTAAGCCACATTTTGCATGCCATAAGTTAAGCTAATAGTTCCTGTTTGTGAACTGGCACGGAATGAGAAATTTACTTCACTTGAAATTCATAATGAAGACAACCATTGCTTGCCACTCAAAAGACTGGTAGATGGATGGACCCTCCCATTGACGCATGCATAATTAGGCGTCAATCTTCTGCTTCATTACTCAGTGTCACCTGATTTATGGCCACCCGGAGCTTCCTCTTTATGGAAAGTCATCGTCAGTGTTTCTGCTGTTTCATTGAATTAATGGATGATCCGTCAATATGTTTCTGGGGCTTAATTAACAAGGACACTGAGCCGGCGATGCTCGTCTATAATTATAAATCGGACGCTGGTACAGAAAGAGCTGTCTGACCCATTTCTCTGCTACGAGTGGAAAATATATATCATCCTTGGTTTTCTTGCATAGTTCATTAATGTCCGGTTAGTCGTGAGCTTGAATAATTTAAGTTAATGGAGTACTCCAGTTGAGGCCCCTGCAAGTTCAGATGTTTTTCCATGCTGTCAATCGCAAGATGCCATTTAGGCGGGCTAAGCACTGATTGGATGAGCAGCAGCTTATCAACAGCAGCTGCCAGTAACCCAGTATCTCCCCCTGGCCCCACCCCACCCAGGTGTCACATGCAACCTACCCACCATCCCGTCGGCGTCAGACTTTAACACGGTGCTCTCCAGTGACCAGAACACGCTGGATGGCACGCCGTCACAGCACAGCAGCAGCCAGGATGAGGTTGCCGACGCTGAGGAAGGCAACCAGTGCCCTGCCGCCGTGCAGCTGGCCGATGCACAGGTAGGCGCCTACCTATTTAGCCCCTCTGCCTCACTCATCATTTTATTTTAACCCCTAACCATAGCCATCTCCCTCATCTACCCCCTAATCCCCTCCCCTTCAGTGACTCCTCTTTTATCCACTCTTTCTTAGCCTCAACTTCTTAACCTAACCTTAACCTTGTACCCTTCTATTTTTTACCATTTTTTGCCATTTTTCTCCCCCAATCCATCACTTTCAGCCCCTTTCTGAACCCATCCCCTTTAGCCCCTCCCACACCTCATTCCTTTTAGGCCCTCCCCCACCTCATCTCCTTTAGCCCCTCCCCCAACCCATTCCACTTAGACCTAACCCAGCCCATCCCCTTTAACCCCTCCCACAGCTAATCACCTTTAGCCTCTCCCCCAATCCATCCCTTTCAGCCACTTTCTGAACCCATCCTCTTTAGCCCCTCCCACACCTCATCCCCTTTAGCCCCTCCCACACCTCATTGCTTTTAGCCCCTCCCCATCCCATCCCTTCTAACCCTTCTATAAGCCCCATCCCCTCAGCCACTCTTAGTTTGTACTTCCTGGGGCCACTATAGGAGTGTCTGTGATGAATGACTTAAGGATTGGTACCCTTGCCCACACAGGTGGTCTTCAAGCCCTTGCTAAGCCATACTGGCATCCAGTCCCAGGACGCCACACCGCTGAGTTACAGGATGTACTTTGGCGAGCACCTCTCCTTCTCTGGGACCTTGGAGTGCTTGCGGGCGGATATTGTGGACTCTGACACCGCTAAAGAGAGGAAGCACAAGCGGTCCAGAAGGTGGGCCATACTGCTGTTTAAATGCAAATTGTACTATTAGTTTCTTCATTTTAGTACTCTTTATTATTTATGGGAGATGCTTTAAGACAGAAAGTCATGACTGGAGACACTGCCAGTTGAGATACCTTCAGAGGTGATGAGTCATCTTTAAGTTTGAAATTTTGTGACTTATTTCATGCTCGCTTCATCTTCCTGGGTGCTATTCTTAGGCCAGGAGCAGTGAACCTCCCTCCCCTGGAGTTTAAACCGGCTCTCATGATCGAGACGTTCAGCCTCAACGCGGTGGCGATGGAGAAGTCAATGAGCACGCCTCAGAACTCCACCAGCGCCCTTTCCTTTCATGACCTCAATCGCCGCCACTACAACACCTTCCACTGTAATTTTACCATCTCCTGCCAGTCCATCAGCCAGCATGTGGACATGGCACTGGTGCGCCTAGTGCACCAGTTCAGTACTATGGTGGACGAAATCAAGGCCACGCAGACTGACATCAAGCTGAGTCGCTACACAGCCGGCTCGGCCTCGCCCACGCCGACCTTCAAAGCCCGCGCTCCGCGTGACTTCCGGTCCTCCGACTTTAGCCGGAGCTCACGGGGTAGCCTTAATGGCACGATCCGGGCTGGCAACTTCAAGAGCAAGCGGGGCGCTGCCGGGATCAGTGGTCCTGGCCTGGATACGCTGGGTCGGAGGGAAGCTCGTGCCCGGGGCTCTCTGGGCCGCCCTGAGCGCAGGACCTCCAGGGTGTCGCGCAAGGGCTCCCGCGATGCCGCCGATCACACCGCCGTCCAGATGGACGACTCCGACTCCATCACCGTGTCGGAGCAGAGCGAGCCTTCGGCCGAGTGCTGGCAGAACATGTACAAGCTGCTCAACTTCTACTCTCTTATCTCGGACCCCACGGGCATCCTGGAGACTACTTCCCCCGAGAACTGCCTTGCAGGTAGGGATTCAAAAACGCTGGAACTTCAGGACCCCCTAGGGAAACGTCCTATAGTGTAGTTTAGGCAGAGGTAGTACCACTGTGGCGCTATACGTTATCCTCTTTGTACCGATTGATTTACTGATACTACTTTGCTGGGCCCAATCTACTTGTACTCGTCTTGTTTCTAGATGTTGGGCGTAGTCCTTCAGATGCCAACTGCCGCGTGGTCTTCGAGAATGAGCAGGAGCCATCCAGCCCAGATAGGCCAGGCCGGCGGCGCAGTGTTGGCAACACAGAGCCTCAACATGTGACGCTCATCGTGTTCGGGGTGGGCATGGTCAACCGTACCCACCTGGAGGCTGACATCGGCGGCCTGACCATGGAGGCTGAACTCAAGAAGATCCATGGCAGCTTCACGCTGAAGGAGAAAATGAAAGGTGTCTTTGTCAATGCAGCTCGAATCAGCCCAGTTGTCCTTTTATTCCTTTGAGAGCTGGACCTTCCCAGATTTCCACTTCCATTATTCACAACCACAACAACTTTACTATAGTGTAGTAGTGTAGATCGACAGGAAAGGTTCTCCTATAAGACAGTTTCTTTTCATTTGGCTGTTCTGATTGGCTTTCGGTGCTAATAACATGGGCTAGAACATTTCAATTCAAGGGTGGGTGTTTGACTTTGCCCGGTTGATCATCATTCTGTCCTCTCCTCTTCCTCTCGCTCCCACCCTTCCTCCCTCAGATATCTTGCATCAGAAGATGACAGAGACATGCGCGTCCGCACACATCGGCGGGGTTAACATCGTCCTGCTGGAGGGCATAACCCCGAACATACAGTGAGTGCTACCCTGTCGAGGAGCCTCTACGCTACTCCCCTTCGTTTCTGAAACTCCCCGTCTCCGTTCCCTTACTTCCCCACGGAATCGCTATCCTGACTCTGCATGCGTTTAAAGTACCTGAGGCTTGTATTTCATTGACCATCTCACGGTGATTTATGAGTTACTCTCATAAATGGAAGCCTGTTAATTATTCAACTTTCAAAGTTAATTGCAATTTAATTTTAAAGCTACCTGCAGTGGTTTGTTTAGCAGTGGAGCAACAGTGGATACCGCTATTATTTATTCATTCATTTATTTTTACGTTACAATCTGGTTGAATGCAGCATATCCCAAAATTAATAGGAGTTCTAGCTCTCTGTGTTTAAATGGGCTTTGGTATTGCATTTTAGTAAAATCAGAATAACTCGAGGAAAACCATTCAATAGTTCATTAAAAATGGTATATTTGATTTCCTGCATTGATAAATTTTTAGAGGTAAATTAGAAAAAGTAAATATTTTTTTGTGCAACTTTAGCACAAATGTACTAAATAACATCAATATCTGTATCGGTACAATTTGCTGATTTTTCAAGAAAATTTAACATAAACCTCATGCTGAAAAAAGGTGTATATTTTGGACTATGCTGTCTGCTAAGTACCTCTGCATGAATACTCATCAGATATTGTCTTTTTTATATTTCTTTTTATATACTTTCGTAGACTGGAGGATTTCCCTACATCTCCTACCAGCACAGAAAAACAAGAATTTCTGTATGTGGACAATCCTGCATTCGAGGGCTTGCACTCTTACTCCCCCTAGTGGGACTAGCCTGGATGTGTACCTTCCATTCTGTGCAGACGTGTGCGTGCGTGTGTGCGTGTGTGTGTGTCTGCCCATGACGTGCTCAGAGGAGCGGGTGTGCACCTAACCAAATGCTTGCCCAAGACGGGTGACCTGCAGAACTCAGTCCAGGTTTGGGTAATGGAGCTCTCTACAGAAGGACAGATAGCACCCCCTATGGATGATACATCTCCAGAGACTCATAGTAGACTCACAGTAGAGTCAAAGTAGACTCGCAGTAGACTTAAAGTAGACTTTCATACTGCTATACCTAGTTGTTACATTGACTGATAGGTTGCCATCTTGTTGATATCACCGTTTAGTTTACCTAAATAGTGACCTTACAGTCCAACACTATTTATTTTTAAATACTGATGTTATATCTTAAGATTAATGACTAGTTGGGTACCTGGACCACCAGCCTTATGTACCTGCTTGAGATCGTAACACTTCCCCCTTGCTAACATGGGTAACTGGCATGGCTGACTGAGCCTTTGGCCTGTGTGGAGGGGCCCTCAGTGCACTGTCCCCTGCCTCGGTGACCCATCTCACCTTTAGACCTTTACCATCTATCAGGTTCCCCGTTGACTCTCTGTTCCATGTCTGCGCCTGCACTGTCCCCGTGTATTTGAAGAGAGCCCATTGTACCAGCTGAATGTTTCGTCACTCACGCAGCTGAAACCTGTCCAGAGAAGCTCGTTTATTTTAAATGTCTGTGGTGTCGTCTTGTCAGACTGGTTAGAGGGGTCTTTTCGGTAAGGTCGACCTTATGGAGCAATTCAGACCATCTGCGAAATGCAAATAAATTTTGTCCTTAGCATGGTGTATTCTGCAAGGTCCTTGCAACAGTATTCAGACTTATCCTGGATTTTCTGTTAAAACAGGCATTTGTTTTTGCATGTTTCACTCTGTAATGTCACAGAAAGAGGAAAACAAAGGTCTGGATACTTTTGTAAGTGCCGTCTAGAACATCAAAAACCACATGCAGGTAGAATAAGTTCTAATGGTTGAATTAGATGACAAATATGCTGTGTTTTATGAAAACGACTTCAGCTGCACATATACCTGTACTGCATATACCTATACTACATATACCGCATCATTTATTTGTTACCTTTAGCCAAAGTTTTTCCCATTATTTAGCTCGGTATATTATCTGAGCAGTTCAGGGTATATACTGTACTGACTGGTACTGCAGTAGACTTGTTTCAGACATTAATATTTGCCTATACTTCAGCCAATACATCTCCTTCTTCCTCATTGTTAATTTCGTTGTTAATTAATGTTGCCGGCGGTGAATGTGGAGAATTAATGTAATGCTTGCTAATAGGCCGGAATAGCCTTTGCTAGCTACGGCTATAGCGGCCATACTTTGAGTCGCGGTGGTAACCGCCTACACTCAGTAACTGCAAGGCAGCGTAACCCAGAATTCCGTGGGCTGAGGCGGGCCAGTGCGGGGGGGTCTGGGCACTAAGCTGGCGCTGTGCCTTTTGCAGGACAGTGGTGAAGTGCAACATCGCCAAGTCGCAGGCACTGTACAGTGCGCAGCGCGGCATCAAGACCAACAACGCGGCGGTGTGCAAGGTGGGCGCCATCATCATCAACATCCCGCAGCATCCCGCCACGCTGCACAGCATGATGGTCCGCAGCTCCCACCAGCTGTCCAAGCAGATCTCGGACCTGATACGCCAGCCCGCCGCCGCGTGAGTCCAACAGCCGCCGCGTTGGCTCCATCATTGCTTTCATATTACGTATTAACACTTATTAATTTATTATCAACGTTCATGATCTCAGTCACCATCCATCCATCAATCCATCCACCTGAATTTCCTTTACCCTGTTCTGTGTCTTTGGTCCATTCTGTCCCTCATTCTATCATCGGTCCAGCGTATTTTTAAAGTCACTTCATTGTCATTCCACAGTGATCAAATGTAAATGCAATTCTTTAGACCAGGGATAGGCAAGCTCATCCAGGGGTGCGTTTCCGGAACAACGACGGAGGTTAGCATTAACGATGCATCGCACTATGTTAGCTCAAACTAACTAACATCCGAAGTACGACTGTTTCCCAAAACCATCGTACTTTGTTAGTTACCACTACAATGAACTACAATGGTTCCAGCGGTGATTGGTCGGACTCTCCCAGCGGGCCATGTGCAAAAAAACTCACAAACTTCCTAATATTATTTCGGAATATGAGAATTGTGCCGAAATTACAAAATGAATTAATTGTTTTAGTCATGTAACAATAATAATAACATTGGAAATTCAAAACAACCGTAATGTCATAATGATAAGATACTTCTATGCTTGAATGCTTCTTGTAGAGGAAACAATATAACTATTTGCCATTACATTACATTGCAGCTAGTGAAATTGGCTCTATCTGTAATAAGTTTTTTTAGTTCAATCACACCATTACACTTATAAATGCCTGATTCGCCATCAGATCGATAGTGTGTTAGTGGTTCAGTGGGATAGATAGATGTATCTCACATACCAGAGTGTCCAAGCACCACTACACTTTTTTTTTATAAATCTTTTTCATATGGCAACGAAAGCTCTCAGTAATTAAAAATTGATTCAGTATTTTAGCCATTAATTTGCCCGCATGTTGTTTCCCAATGTAATACTGTATACATAGTGTGTGTACAACTTCATCGTTGCGATGTGCGCAAGCGTAATAATCATACCGCATTTGTGTCTGCTGGCAACTCGACACCAGCAACACCAACAACTTTCTTGACACACTCTATTGTCAGATAAGTTATATTTGGCAGTAGTTCATATTGGGTAATTTCATGTTTTTGATTTGATAAATATAGCAATATTACTCCATGTGATATTGCCATGTCATGTTCGCGCATCCCCAAGTATATATTTATATGTGTAATGCATTTTATCATATAACAAACAAAAGTGGGTAAACATCCTCTCCAATCATATGATACTCATCAACAGAGGAGTACATTAAAAGTACTCTCACAACTACATTTTTAAAGTGTTTGACATTATATGCGTTTGTACAGCAAGATTATTTAATATTGTCACCTTGCTTACATGATAACTACTCTCCTTCAACTGCATTTTCCACATTCCGCAGCAACTAAGCTTCTAACTACACCTCGAAAGCTGTAGTACGAACTACACAACTTAACGACAGTGTTTGTGAACGTTTGTTCGAACTATGCTTTTGGGAAACACCTGTGTCGTTTAACGATGGATCATACTATGTAAGTCCGCACCATCATTACCTCCATAGTTCGAACTATGGTTTTGGGAAACACCTGCGTCGTTCTTGCATAGTTCCAACTACGTAAGTTGCTAACATAGTTAGCAACTATGCTTTTGCGAAACGCACCACAGAATGGGCTGCTGCATGTTTGGGTTTTTTGCTGTAACTCCCTACGTAGATTACTAATGGACTGATTGGCTGAAGAGTCCTCACACTAGGGTTTGGACAGCTGACCTAAAGGTTATCCCAAAAACCTGCATACACACTGGCCCTTTAAGGATAAGATTGCCCACCCCTGCTTTGGGGCTTAGCTAGCTAGAACAAAGAACAGTTGAACAATAAACACTAAACGATAAATACCATGAAATAAAAAGTGAAATAAAAACACTGCACAACATTACACGATAACAATGACACAGGACAAATGGCACGAATAAGAGAAACATGGTTGGGCTGTCTGAATTGTCAAGGCGTAGACATTCGATGTGTTATTTAAAAACGAGTGCTGCGTGTTGACATCACTGCCCTATTCCATGCCCCCTCCCCCACAAGGCCGCCACCCAACCGGGAGGACACGTCCACCCCCCAGCAGTCAGACCGGACGTCGTCCAGCATAAACCAGACGCCGGTGGAGGCCAACGAGTTCCCCCAGCTGCCCGAGGGGCTCGAGAAGAAACCCATCGTGCTGAAATTCAGCGCCCTGCTGGACGGCATCAGCATCGGGGCAGCGCTGCTGCCCTCGCTCAAAGCTGAGTACAAGATGGGCCGCATGAAGAGCCATGGCGTGACTGGTGGGTGTCCTCCATCTTTTCCTCATGTTCCTTTAAGACTGTAGTGGGTATGGTAGGCTATGGCACAGTGTGTTAGAACCCTGTGACTATAATACAAAGGTCACTGGTTTGAATCCCCGGGTCGGCAGAGTTGTTCTAGGGACCTGGGATTGTATTTTCTCAATTATCGATCACTTTGGATAAAAGTGTCTGCTAAATAAATTACTGGGGGACTAGTTTTGCTATTTCTGTTATTGTTTTTCCAATAATGTTTCTTCATTGCATTGAGTTTTTCATAAATTCATGAAGTGCATCAGTTTTAAGGTGTCAAATTTGTGAATTCCTGATGCCGTGTTTGTCAAAAAAAATTGATTGTAATAAATAGTTATCACCCTGTCTTCTTCTTAGTGAAAGTTTATGCTTAAGGTATGTTTCTGTTCAGAATGTTGTTCTGTTGTTCATATACTGTAACATTTCCTGACTTCTTTATTTAGGACGGTGTTTTGAGGAAGTCTAAACTGGTCCTTATAGTGCAGATGTGTGTGAGATGTCCAGCTTCTCTGACTGCCAAACGTGGACCTGTTTTATACACCCAATTGTGTCTTTTTGTCAAGGTGCCCAGACACGGTTCACCTTCGAGCTGCCAATCCACAAACTGAGGTTTGTGTCCAAGGTGTCCCCAGTGGACATGTCCACCATCCCGTCCTCTGCCACCCTCACCCTGCCTCCAGTCACTATGTCCGGGGAGTACATCATGGAGGAGCGGGAGAGCCATCTGGACCAGTCCTGGGCCGCTGATGATTGCCCCGCCAAGCAGGGGAATTATCTCCAGGGCAACTACCTATGCTGTGAGGCCGAGGTAAGGACCCCGCCCCCTTTCACTTACGATCCATTAGATTAACATGTACGCTTTTCTTAAACAACACTTCTTCTTCCAGATCGGCTCTTTTGAGCATAACCTGACCACCGATCTCCTCAACCATCTGGTATTCTTGCAGAAGGTCTTCATGAAGGAAGTGAATGAAGTCATCCAGAAAGTCTCAGGTTGCTCCCGACTGCAGTTGTACTAGAGATGCACAATATATCAGTTAACATATCGGCACTAGTCTGGTGTATTAATATTGCCGGCCGACATTTCGATTTTAGTCAATATTCAAAGTTATTTAGTCAATATTTAAAGTTATCAGCAACACCGCTAAGTACATCATTGCTAAAATAATGGAGACAGTGTATTGGGCAGTTAGGCATTTTTCATAGTGGAGGATGAGGCTTCACACTTAGAACCTCACTGCAGTCTCTAATGTTGGTGCTACTTTGCTGATGTCTCACTGCCTGCATTAAATGTGGTGATTTCTACACACATTCTCAAGATCTCAAGAAGTAACATGACAGACATCAGTTTCACTACAGATTTGTGGAGCTCGGGAGCCGGATATTGATTATAAGTTACGGGTATCAGTAATATTAATCAAAGATACGGTTATTTCTGTTGGACAAAACATTTGTGCACCACATAATTGTGCATGTTTTATGATATTGATGATGTTGATTGATATATATTTTCTGGAGTGAGGATCTATGGTTGCAGTGGGTAGCATCTTCAGATTTATTGGAAAAGCCCTATATTTGATTTGTGCTGGTGCTTCCTTCAGCATAGGTATAAATCCCCATTTGGAAGAGGATTGATTGATTTTTCTGGCAGGTGGAGAGCAGCCTATTCCCCTGTGGAACGAGCATGATGTTTCAACGGAAGGTGACAAGCCTAAGATCCTCCTATACTCACTCAACCTGATGTTTAAAGTATGTATCCCCAGATCCTCTTATACTCACTAAACCTGATGTGTAAAGTATGTATCCCCACATCCTCCTATACTCCCTCAACCTGAAGTGTAAAGTGTATACCCCCAGATCCTCCTTTACTCACTAAACCTGATGTTTAAAGTATGTATCCCCACATCCTCCTATACTCCCTCAACCTGATGTTTAAAGTATGTATCCCCAGATCCTCCTATACTCACTAAACCTGATGTGTAAAGTATGTATCCCCACATCCTCCTATACTCACTCAACCTGATGTGTAAAGTGCCTTTTACAAGGAAAAATTAGAGCTATCCTCACATGATCCCCGCAAACTCCACAATATCTTTTCATCACTACTCA
>JAODKL010000051.1:4785483-4796176 GCA_026780765.1 Petrocephalus schoutedeni
GTCAGGAGGAACCTGGGCTCAAACCTGCAACCCTCCGGTTGCCGAATGATAGCACTACCTCCTACGCCACCATCTTCCCCATGTCATAATAATAATAACATGATTTTGATTCTGATTCTAAAAGTGTGGGTTGAAACTATACAAAATGCAATTTTACGCCTCTAATGTGGAGAGCGTGGAAACTCCACACAAAGCAGAGGTATGATTAGAAGCTACAATTCTGCTATGCACTGAGCCACCGTACATCCCATGTACATACATCAGCAGTGGAAGAAATTCTTGCCAAGAATTCTTTAGGATGGAAGATTATGTCAAAAAGTAACACATAGCTTGTTCGTAGACATCAGTGGTGGGCACCGTTGACTGAAAAGTTAGCTTTTCCACTAGCTGCATAATTCAATTGATAAACCGCTAAAAAAAAAAATTAGCGGAAGCTAATAAGTGATAAGTGCTAACTGGTAAGTTTTTTTTGTATGAACTTAGCTTCACTTTGGTTTTTGGCTCTGAAACTCTTAAAACCATACCTAGACAGCTATTTTGACCTGTTTGACACTGAAGTCCCATCTGTCAGACTAGAGTGATTACCAGGGGATATTTAGGACTTTACCAATCTTTGGAGTCTGTCTCCGGAATAAATCTGGGTTTAAATTTTCATTCTACGATATTCCATTTGTGAAATATAAGCAATTTTGTCAGAGAAACCCTATTTCATAACTGGCTCATGCTGATATTTTGTCCTCATTTAGGGACAACAAACATGGCACCGTTTACCCAGAACTAGGAATGAGGGTCTCAGCTCTTTATTGGTCTATTGCTCAGTCAATAAGAACCCAGGGAACACAACAAGGGGCCTGTATCTCGAAGCAGGATTTCTTGGTTAGCCAGATAACTTGTTGGATTTAAGGAAGTCTGGGCTAAATGTAAGTGAATGAAGATAAAGTCCTTTTAAATGGAAGCTTAAATTCTACACATGACCCGGCTAATCAAGAAATCCAGCTTCATGATACAGACACCTGTTCTCAGCTTAGTTTATGGTACCCCAGTTCAAATAGATTTTATCTTCATTCACTTACATTTTAAATCCGACAGAAGTTAAAGTTATTGACCAGTCATGCCTTGTGTTTATTTGTAGTCATCCAAAAGGATGCTAGATAATATGTTGCAGACACACTTACAATAGACACGAGGAAATATGTATGATTTTATGGTTTACAAATGTCTTTTACAATTTTGAACTTTTACCCGAAAAAATGCTAGTGGATTTACAGTTAGCAAAACTCAATTTAGTGGAAGCTAATTGGTCCATTAGTGGTTTTCAAAGTTAACGGAAACTGTAACAAAACAGTTAGCTTCCCTAATTAGCGGTTAGCAGATTAATGGAATCCTGTCCACCATTGGTACACTTGCACGATGTCTTTGATATCAAAGTAAAATGGAGTCTAATGCCATTGGTTGGCTGCCTGTTCTGTGTGCTCCTCCTGCCTCTTCAGACCAATCACAGTGTGGACTTCGACACTGGCTCGGCCATGGTGCTGACCATCGAGAGCACGCTCATCACTGCCTGCTCCTCCGAATCGCTGGTCAGCAAGGGCCACTTCAAGAACTTCTGCATCCGCTTTGCCGAGGGCTTCGAGACTTCCTGGGATGACTGGAAGCCCGAACTGAGGGGAGACCTCGTAATGAATGCGTGTAAGTCGTCGGGCTGGTGATCTTAAGCCTCTGCCATTCTTTTCATCTGCTGGCACTCTCCAATGTCAAAATAGCTTCAGGACAACCCAGCGTCGCCAATGTCTCCTTGTATGAGTAAATGCATCATTAGTGCCACTACAGTGTAACTGTAGGTAAGATTACAGCAGTGAATTTGTGATTTATCAAATTATAGCAGCGAGGCTGTAATTTATCACATTAAGGAGGTTAATCCTTGATATATCAGATTATAGCAGTCAACCTATAATCCATCAGATTACAGAGGTTCCTCCGGGATTTATCAGATTACAGAGTGAAGCTATAATTTATCACATTGCAGAGGTTCATCCTTGATTTATCAGATTATAGCGGTGAAGCTATAATTCATGTTACAGAAGTTAATCTGCGATTACAGTGTGACGCTGTAATTTATCACATTACAGAGGTTAGTCTTATCAGATTATAGCGGTGAAGCTATAATCTATCATATTACAGAGGTTAATCTCATACAGCTCTGAGCTATGCCTTCCTCCCATTCCATTTTAAGATGCAGGTGGTATTTTTGATTTTTGTTACCTAGGTGTGGTTCCGGACGGCACGTATGAAGTCTGCTCCAGAACTACAGGCCAGGCGTCAGCAGGTGTGCAGAGCACTACTGTGTTTGCGTGGGGGGTGGGGGGGAGGTGGGTGCATGTTCTTGGTTTCCCACGAGTAATGTATGTGGGCGGCTAATTTGTGGCCGAGAATGCATGTGTAGGTGTATGTTTAAATTATAGTAAACCTTTAAAAATAGACTTTGTGCAGTGTCTTTTTTTAAAACGCTTAGTCAGTGGAAAGTCCCTGTGAAGATAGGAACACTAGCTATGTGTGTGTGCGCGCGTCTGCTTTTGTGCATGACCTGTCATTCTGGCGATCGCCTGTAGAGAGCAGCAGCGCGGGCACCTGGACGCTAAACGTCCTGTGGAAGATGTGCGGCATCGACGTCCACATGGACCCCAATATTGGCAAACGCCTCAACGCCCTGGGGAACACACTCACCTCGCTGACTGGCGAGGAGGAAGTGGACGACATTGCCGACCTCAGCTCCGTCAACATGGCCGACCTGTCGGATGAGGATGAGGCGGACGGCACATTCCCCCCTGTTCATGCGGTCAGTAATCCGGCTGCCTCCAAGGACAGGTGGATACAAAGCATGGTCATGCACAGAGGCTGGGTCACAGGGGGAGTGGCCAGAGCTTGAATCTGATTGGCCAGCAGGGTGCCCCGCCCCTGTCACTCACTGATCCAAGGATCCAAGCAAAATCATTGGCCCCTCTGTATGAATTATGTCTCCACCCCCCACCTTCAAAAACCCTATAATCGCCCATGAAGCCAAGTTCACAACAGGCTGTGGTTTTAGGTGCGTCCCAAATATTTGTGTGGCTACGAGCACAGTAACACCAAAGACCTTACAAATTAACATGGTCAGTAGGTTTGTTCAAAATTAGCCAAAACATTACAAATAGAAACAGGTTGCAAGCAGGTATGATGAATTATGTGATAAATTTCAAAAGTCGTTGATGTTAAAATGCCAGATGGAGGGGAAAAACTCAGGTTTATACCGGTAGAGGGGTGCTAGAGGACAGGGAATCTCTGAGGGGCATGTTGGCACCTGGCTGGTCAGCTATTCTGGATAAATGAACAAAGTTGGTACTAAAGGATGTTCAGGATAAGATGTTAACTCTTCACTCCCCCCCCCCCCCCCCCCCGTGCGATTGTGTGTCTGCTTATGCTTGGATGGTTTATATAATAAAACTAGCATATAATAGGCATGTAACACCTGGTCATCACATCTTATTCTGAAGAAACACCCAGTCGCAGGAACATTATGGTCTGACTGTTATGCACACTGCCATATGATTGTCCATACAGGAACCCGTCGATTACAGGCGACAGGCTGTTCTGGGGAACCAGATCAGTGATGCACGAGGTCGCAAGATGACCAAGAGGCTCGTGGACATCAGGGAGCTCAATGAGCAGGCCAAGGTCATCGACGACCTCAAGTAAGCGCGGAGGCCACTGACGCTTTGAGTTTCACCTTTGTGGGAAATCTTTTTGTCCTGAAAGGTCTGCGCAACCATATTTGCTATTTATTTTACTCCCCTGCCAGGAAACTGGGAGCAAGCGAGGGTACCATTAACCAGGAGATTCAGCGCTACCAGCAGCTGGAGTCGGTGGCGGTGAACGACATCAGGAGAGACGTGAGGAAGAAGCTGAGGAGGTCCAGCATGAGGGTGAGAAACTGTGGGCGTTGAGGAGATCAGACATCACGATGGGTGTTTCCAGCTCACTTAAACATGCCCAGTGCTAAAGGTTAACTTGCCACCGAGGAGCCACACAACTCAACTAGGAGGATAAGGAATGTCCCCTTGTTTATTGCAGCAAAGCATCCATGAAGGGCATGCAGAATGCTAATTGAAATTAAATTCTCTTGAATTAAAAGTATAAAATAAATATTTGGTAAATTTAAGAAAGAAACACAGTTGTGCAAATAGATTCCACTGGTTAGCACTTGTTATTCAATGTGCCGTGAGAATTAATCAGAGCTCCTGACTAAGGGGACTTTTGCATAACTTGTGTGTGGTCCACTGTATTCATTGGTTTTAGCACGTAAAAGAGCAAAATAAAAGGACGTTATACGAGTAACTCTGCAGAGATCTGTCTCACCAATCTGATGTCCCACAGGCTGCATCTTTGAAGGACAAATGGGGCCTGGGGTACAAGCCAAGTAACCGATCAAAGAGCATTTCCACCACTGGGAGGCCCCCCTTAAAGAAAATGGAGAGGGCGAGGTAATCTGCTATACTGTTAGCAGCTATGAGCGTTCGTTACAAAGTAACATGGAGAAACTCACACCTCAAGCTTTTTTTTTATAGCATTAGTGGTTAATGCATAATAGTCTTTCTGAGAAGTGTCAGTGGCCCTGAAATATCTTTATTATTGTAACTGGAGAGGGCACTAAGTCTACCCTTCATTGGGTCCACAGCTCAAGGATAGGTGATGTGGATGACCTTCCAGATATCCGGGTGGATGCCTCGTCCCCGGGTCCGCGGGTCACCTTCAACATCCAGGACACGGTACCATACGCCATGTGGCTGTGGTCACATGGTCTCCTTTGTTTCCCCCCTTTATCCATAGTGGTAAAACAAACACAAACTTTACTCAAACCAACTGGCAACTTTTTGTTAAGACCTGAAACAAGAGATCCATTGAGATCAACAAAGCATTCTGGGGTATTTGTGGGTGTTCTGAAAAGTTCTCAGGTGAGAAAAGAAGAGAAAGTCATCTAGACAGTTGCAGTTTCTTTTCTAAGTTGCTGTTTAAACCCAGACTGAAACAGATCATAGACCTTTTTAGACTGGAAAATGAAAAAAAAAAACACTGGAGAGTGCATAGTGTCAATGCTTTTGACAAAAATGTTGAATAGCCATGAAGCATTTGTTTCCAGATTAGGTGATGGGTTTGGCTTATTATGAGCAGCTTTAAAAGCTCGAGAGCACGTTCAGAATATAATTGTATAATTATAGTATCTGATGTGGGATTTCTGTATGCATGATTGATAAGATCATGGATTAAAGCCTGCAACAAATGCCTTGAAGTAATGTTGGCAGTAGGCATGGTTAGACTTGCTGTATGCTGGAGGAACTTAGCAACATGTTTTAGATTTTGTGTCTGATAAATTAATGTCGTTTACTTTCAAGTTTGTCGTGCACTTTTCCTGCCAAGAGATACACTGCTCATGTGCAAAAGCAACATGCCATGTTACATCTAATACTAATAACACATAACCATAACTCATCTAATACGGCACTAAAAATGCTGTAGTTAGTGCATCATCATCTGGTCTGACACAGTGAAATAAGCTGTGGTGGCCCATATTTATCTGGTTTGTTTTTAAAATGTATTTAAAAAGTTCCCTTTCTACCCTTCCAGAAATTAATATCAGTCTGACTGATCACCACACCTCCCTCGGCATAGCGATCGATTTGTTTGCATGTTTTAGCCTAATTATATACATTTTATTTTATCTCAACAAAGCTTGATAATCTAGTTTTGGCCGTTCCAAACCGAGCTATCAACCCAGAAGAGCTGGTTTTCAAGGTACTTTTTTGAAAATGGCACGCAAGAGAAAAATAAACTTTTAGCGAGCGAGCCGACTAACGTGGTGAGCCAAGCTGGAGTCGCGCTTCACCCAGGCTTTCAAAATGCAACATCAAAACAGTAGAATGTGAAGGCACTGCATTATATTGGACTTGCTACATTTAAATGCTTGTGTTCATATAACCAGAATGTAGTCCATGTTTCTGTAATCTGGTACATGCTGAGGCACTGTTGAAAAATGTAATAGCCATTACGTGAATGTAGTAAGTTTTATATATAGCCAAAATGCTATATATAAATAAAATATAAGATATATATAAATTTAAGTTATATATTTCAGCTGTAACGGCTCCTGATACGATCTTTGTCTGTGTCAGCAATAAAGACATCAAATAACCTACAACATTTTACTTTGACATGTGTTTATTAATAGTTTAAATAACCAAGATGATTGATGGATAAAGTAGGCAAATTCCATAGGTTAACGGCCTCTTTGAAATAGAGTAATTGGAGTCCGTTTAATTCAGGTGGACGTTTTACCTACCTTGCCATATTAAAAACACACACACACACGATTTTGGTTACTTGCTCTTCACAGAAGAATTCTGTTCCATTCAAATATGGCTCAGATATGGAAAATATTTCCTAGCTACTGCGCAGGTCTGCTTAGCAGCTACAGACAGCATTTGACTGAGGTTATTTCCAGTAAGAGAGATTGCACTACTTACTTAATAAATGGCCCCATGTACTTTGTCCATCAGTGATCTTGATTATTTAAACTGTTTGTTCAGAAAAGACATGGCATTGTAAAATATGCATGTGTGTTAGACTTATTTTTAGTATTGTAACTTAGGTGATCAGATAACATCTTATGAGCTACAGTATGCAGAAAAACCAAATAATTCCAAACAATTTGCAATTTTTTTGTCTTTAGCAGCATGTGTCCAGTGTGCCGTCACAAATTCCCTTGATATTTTGATTTTGCATGATTCTTGAGCCTGGAAAGCAAGACCGTGTGCTTAGCTTGTTTTTAACAGATCTGCAAATCTGGCAGAGATATCAAATTTTAATGTCTCCACTTTATGTTCTGTGGTATACCTTAATGTGTTTTAAATAAGGGTTAAATTGCTGTTACAGTATTATATATTTAGTGCATACAGAAAGTCTACACACCAAGCTTTTAGCCATATCCTGTAGTTATTGGATGTGTAACACTGAAACGTGCTAGAAATGCAAGCAATGTGTGGGTAGACTTTCCGTCTGCAGTGTGTGTTTCGGAGGTGGTTGAAGATCTAATGGTGATGGGGCCTTATTTCCTCCAAAAGATAACCATACTGACACTCTTGCCCTGAAGTTCATCCACTGACATGCATGTGGGCTCAGATCCTTGGGAAAGGGAAAGAATAATTCATTCATTCATTCATTCATGTATCCATTTGTTCATTATTCAACGTCTCATAGCAGATATCATCCAAACATTGCCAAGCTGGATATTTTCGGTATATTTGTGTATGCGAGGGTGTCTTTCCCAAATGCAGGGCTGCACTTCCATGGTTCATTGTAATATGAACGTTACTGTCAACGTGCAGTATATTCGGCCATCTTTAATACTTGATATTTGAATTGGCAAATAGCTGTGGATGGAGATGCCGAAGTTGGCTGATATCTGCTTGAGAGGGACTCACTGGCCACTGATTGCCTCATAACCGTGTCTTTCACATCTCTTTCATGCCATCTCTAAGTTTCCAGAGGAGACCGAAATGGACCTATTGCCAGTCGCCGTCGACGAGCCACCCCATCCTCATTTTTCGCCCATTAGCGATGGCACGCATTCCGTGTTCAGCGCCGCCAGCACCCCTGCTGTCTTCTCACCCAGCCTTCCCTTCCAGCCCGAGGATAGCAGGCGAGATGATAGCTCCTCTTCTTCCTCCACGGAGTCCGATAAGGACGAGGAGTTCGACAGAGAGAAACAGACCTGCTTCTACAGGAGGCCTTTGTGAGTTCTCCATCCCTGGAGAGGAATATAACTAGCAACGGCATCTTGGTCACCCTACTGTGCCTTTGATTAATTCGAGGATGCTCGTAACTGGTATGCAAGTATGTATTCGTCATATATAGCATTACACGTGGCAATGTCTTGTCGTAGAAGCATGAATGCGTTCTTAAGTTTGCAAACATTTGTGCTGTCATGACAAATTTACCTTGCGTTTCAACCTTTGTATAGCTAGTCCATGCTTCCTTCCTGGATAAAGGTTAAGATGCACAGAAATTTCATGTCAGCACAGCGCAAATGCACGTGCATTATGCATTTTCTCTGCTACGACAAGAAATTGCCACACCTATCACTTTATACTGCGATTGTATCCTTGCGTACCAGTTAGGTCAATCCTCAGATTTATTAATAATGGTCAGTTTTACTTCCTGTCAGTGTCTGATCTATGATTTAGTTGATTTGATTATTTTTTTAAGCTCTTTTGTGCTATTATTAACCTGGTGACACAGTGCTGTGACCCAAACTGAGCTGACCATGTGACTCCACTCCACAGACAGCCGTCACGTAAAAAGTCATCTGGCTTTGCAGCGGTAAGCCAACTGTTCAGTGAGCGTTGGCCAGGGACGCCCACCAACCGGGGCATGGTAAGCTCTACCACTGAACGCAACATCGACTTCGAGCTGGACATCCGCGTGGAGATCGACAGCGGCAAGTGCGTGCTGCACCCCACTATGCCTCAGGCGGAGCACGATGAGGTCTCCTTCAGGAGGTGAGCATGCTAGAATACAAGGATGTAGCTGTAGGCAGCACTTGACTCTACTCTAACTGATGGCCATTGTTGATGACGATGGTCCTTGCTAGCTCCAAGGATTATGGTCAACTTGTGCATGAAGATTAAGCAGCAATAATATGTACAGTGCTCACAGAAAGTCTTAAGACGTTTGCTTAAATGTGTAAAAATATTGCAAATATATTAGTTTCATAAGAAAAGCCCATTGACAAGCAATAAAACGTTAATTTAGACTAGTTTAAATTGCTTAAAAGTACTAGCTGTATTTAATGTGAAATGTTTGTGTGTGTATTTATATATATAATGTATGTATTTTTTTTCTTAACAAATTAATAATTATTTAGCTATATAAAAATTTGCTATATTTATGCTGAATCAAGCAAGCACCCCAAGACTTCCCATGAGCGCTGTACATTGTTGGTTTGGTAACAAGAATTCTTGTTTTATAGAAGCTGTGACCGAAGCTTAAGGAGTCTGGATCAGGAATCTCCACCAAAGAACAAGAAACCTCAGGCAGCCTGCACCTCCACAGTCCACCTGCTGGCCGGGAAGAAAGCACCTTCTTCTCTGCAGACTAAATCCACAGACTCCGAGAATACCGTCTTCTACATTCCTGGAGTGGATGTGAAGGTTGGTGAAAAGATCGCCCTGCTCAGGATGCTGATGAGATCTACATGACAGGGGGTTGGGAAGATCGACCCAGGTAGTTTTTAAGGGTTTAAAAAGCAGAAGGAGAAGAACACACACACATTTTGGTATCAAAAATTTAAAACAGGCAGGGTCTAGAAGACAGGAGTCTGTGGATGGGTTCTCAAGGATTGGGCTAGTGGTCAGTCTGTGGTTGCTAGGTAACAAAATAATACTTTGAAATTACGAGGTAATTGTGGGGGTTTGTCCCCTGATGTTACACATTTTACGCTGCCAGCTTCCCCTCATTGCTGATCTTTGACTATCAGGTCCAGTTACCATTGGCTATAATTATTAATTATAATTAATAAACGCCAGTGTACAGTAGGCCTGCATGAGAGTTTCAGGACCACTGCTAATTAATATCAGCTCCATGAGAAGACTGGAACCTTAGCTTTGTGAGCGAAGGTGTCACTGACGGTAACCTTCGGCCCCACGTAGCTGCACTACAATTCGAAGACGCTGAAGACCGAATCGCCAAATGCCTCCCGTGGATCCTCTCTGCCAAGGACCCTGTCGAAGGAGTCCAAGCTGTATGGTATGAAAGATAGCAGCACTCCCAGTCCACCCAGTCCTCCCAGTCCAGCCCAAAGCAAGACTAATACACTCCTTCCTCCCCCTGCCCCAGCAATTCCGTCAGGTACTGGTAACCCTCACTATTCATGCGTGTGTCCGATCACCCGCCCCCTAATACCTGCATGTTTTTAGTGTGCATGTAGTATTCATACAGTGCTGTGCAAAAGTGTGGGCAGTCAAAAAGAAATGTTTAAAGCTGTTTATCTGAGTAGTAAGTCCACTTCTGCTCAGAAGGAAAACACGATTTAGCATTAGAACTCATGCAAATTAAGAGTAACACAATAAAAACTCATAAATGTCTTGTGTTCTCCAAGAAGTCCCCGATATCCCGTTGAGTGGCTAGAAAAACACCGCTTCAGTTCCCAAAACTCTCCTCAGGGGCACCTCAGCCATTCCATGTATTCATTAAATTTCACTACCAGCTCACTTGCTTAATTTAATTGTTAAAATAGTCAGATATTGATTAGCTATACAAGGTTTGCTAGTGGTGGAGTCATTTGCATTGGATGATTGCTGCAAATTCTGGGGTGATTTTAGTAGATGAGCCATGAAATGGCTAATGCTATGAAGCTTTTACAGGCATAATAGTATAGTTTTACACTAACATGATGGTCATTTAAGCAGCATGTTTTTGAATGCCTAAGACTTTTGTACAGTTCTGGACATGGGTGTCATTACATGTTCTGCTGATACCATTGGTGCATTATCTGATGTGTTAGAAGCTAAGGAGCGGCCTTTGGCTCTTGTAAGTCTTGTAAGACCTTTGCTATTAGCACATATTGGACATATAGCATGTGTGATCTTTGTTCTGATGGCGAGCT
>JAODKL010000051.1:4860178-4880514 GCA_026780765.1 Petrocephalus schoutedeni
CAGGTGTGAGGACTCTTCAGCCAATCAGTCCTCTAATTAGTAATCTAATTAGGGAGTTGCAGCGAAAACCTGCATACGCAACGGCTCTTTGCGGATAAGATTGGGCACCCTTGCCCTAAGTGTTTTACAGAACGAATGGGGAGCCAATTCAACCACCACCCTTGTGTAGCACCGACCTGGATGATGCGATGGCAGCCATTCTGTACCAGTACAGTCACCACACAGTAGCTAAGGTGGTGGAGGGGCAGGAGAGAATTCAACAGTTACATATAGGGGATGATTAGGAGGTCAGATTTGATAGGGACACAGTGGGCATCAGGTTACAATCCCTACTCTTTCGAAAGATGCACAGGGATCTTACATGACGGACAGGCAGGTGGTGTAGTGGTTAGGGACACAACCGTGTAATCGAAAGCTCGTCAGTTCGAGTCCCCTACCTGCAGGTATTGCTGAGGTACCCTGAGCAAGGTACCATCCCTAAGCACTGCTCCCTGGGTGCTCATGTAGCTGCCCCCTGCTATGTCACATATATTAAAAGCAGAAGACACATTTTGTTGCTGTGTGCTGTGGTTCGTCAACAATGACGATTAATCACCTCCACTTCATGACCTCAGAGACTCAGGACCTCGGTGTCATCCAAAGGATGGCACCAAATTTAAAGCATAGTGTCCCTTTGCATTGGGATCCACACAGACCACAGCCAGTGTTCCATGGTATATCTGTTTTTTGCGCCCTTCTCCTGACTGATGCCTTTCAACAATGACTGCTGATAACACATTGCGATGTGTGAACTGTAACTGTAAGTGTGATCAGGGCAATTTACTCCAGAGTCCTGGCTACGTAATTTAAAAAATAGTAATTGTAATTATTAATTTAAAATGATTAAAACCTCATTTAGCTTGATAAGTCAGAAGTTGGATGGCTTCTTTCTGTATTTACTTATAGTGTTTTACATGATTATGGAGTATGTATGCCATTCATTTGATAGGCCTCTCCATCATAAATCTTAAAGCTTCCATTACATTTATTACAAAGCTTCTTAAAGGTCATGTTCAGTTTTCGAACAAAAAATGCAAATAACCTTTCAGTTATCAGGAATGGCCAGTAACCAAATTAATTTATAACTGAGGTACTATAACTGAATATTGATAGTGATGTAAGTTACCTTACTTTTACTTAATCTACACAATTATATAATGGTTATATGAAGTATGACAGTTACCCATATTAGTGACACAGTGACAGTCTCATAGGTGTGCACACAATATTCATACTGTTTCTTCATGTTCATATTGTTTTGTGTTTCATTATTTATAGTAGTAGGCCTGTTACATTTTCTGTTTTCTACAGTTCAGGTTTTTGCATAAATTCTTTAGTATAAGTGGTTGGGGTTAAGTAAAGTACCTGTAAATTACTTGTTTGTAGCGTTGGGAGTACAGGAGCTGGAAAAGGCCAGTATGTTGCCTTTTGCCTTGTTATCGAATTCATTGATGAGCTACTGAAGGGGGTTTTTATGCACTTGTACGCGCATGAGAGTGTTGGGCTGTGATTTTATGTATTTGTTTTCAGATGTCGGTGCATGGGAGCAGAGTCATCCACCGTCAGCAGCATGTGGGGCTGCAGCAGATGGTGATACTGGCGGCTTCAGCACGCTCCTTCCTAGGCCCCGATAAAAGGTACAAGTTTGTGGTAGACCACGATGGCGGCGGGTCCTCTCTGGTGGGCTCGCCCCTGCGCATGCTGGAGGACATGGACATCAGTTGTGCTGCAGGGCAGTTGCTCCGGGAGATGGTGCAGGCCCATCTGAAAAGCTTCCACACGGGGACAGTTGCCCTGGTATTTATGGCAGGGGCATGGAGTGCAGCGGTTCTGGAGTGCCTCCGCGAAGGGATGCCTGTGTGTGATGTTGTCTCCTCCATGACCGAGGGACTGGAATTGTGCTTGGAGGCCTGTCAGATGAGCTGTGTGCCCCTCAAGGAGGTCGTTCACCCTGTTGGTCGTGGACTTGGACGGTGGGAGAATTCAACAGTTACTTCTGACCGGGGTTCTGAAAGAGTATCAAATGGGTCACAGGGCATCTCTGCTACTACTCGGGCCCCCTTTTCTCGTTTGCCAGTTCAAGGTATAAGCAAGTCTAGCTGCCTGGCTGGGAGATCATGTCAAGATAGCAAGTTTCCCACAATGGTTAGACACAATTTAAAACTGAGGCACAGTAGACATTTCAGTCAAAAAGAGGAGACCACTGGGACAGAAGTGGACCACAAAAGGTCAACTGAGTCATCGTTCTTGCTTCAGCGCAATTTTGAATACCAGGACATTGCCTTCCTTGCAAATGCTATCTGCCATGGTAGTGATAACTTAATGAAGTTAGTCACAGAGGCAAGCAGGATTCAAACAGAGAACACAAGACGTGGAGATTTTAGTAAATGTGTTTTCGATGTCAGTAAACTAGTCACATGCTCGCTGCCTGGCTTCTCGGAGGACTGCTCATGTGTGGAATCGGGTTTGGTCACATTTGTGTCTGTGGAGCAGTCTTTGATAATCGATCGCCTGAAAGATCAGAATCTCCATGTCGCCCTCATCAGTGGAGACTTGAGTGAGAAGTATCGCCATCTCGGTTACAACAAGCCCTCTGACATCAGAATTATCACCGGAAGTTTGAACCCAGTGAGGCCAAGTAGGGGAGACAAGTGGGTGGCTGATGTTTCAGAAATGCTGGTTCATCTGAAAGTGAATGTGCTCCTGGTGAATGGGGTTGTATCTGACGATCTTGCTGAGGCCTGCTTCAGGCACAGTATCCTCATCATTGAACGGGTGAGGCCTGAAGTTTTAAAGGACTTTGCGGAAGCAACAGGAGCAATCCCAGTGGTTTATGCCACACAGTTAAGTGAGCTTTGTGTTGGTGGTGGCGTGCAGGTGACCTTCTGGGGAGGCCCTGGTGCAAGAGGATCAAAGAGACACAGGGCCGTGGGTGTGAAAATCGGAGTGATTGGATCGGCACTGGTCACAGTGGTCATTACGAGCGCCGTGCAGGCCAAGCTACAAGCCTTGGAGGATCGCTTTTGGGGTTGCGCCTACCGGCTGCACCATGCTCTCCTGGATGGGAAGCTCCTTCCTGGAGCTGGAGTGACTGAGATGCTTTGTGTCAAACAACTCTTGAAAGCAGCTGAAGATAATGTCAAACAGAAGCATGACATAGGAATGGGGTTCATATATGCTGCTGGTGGACCTAGTCCCTACAGATCGAGCATTTTACAGCACATGTCACGTGGCTGGATCGATTATGTGGCCATGATAATATTCAACACCGGCGAGTGTTCATCAGAACTGGAAGCCCGTAAAGTCCTTGGGCAAGACCTGAAGCTTGGGGCTTCGAGGTCAGCCCAGCTTAGTGGGTTCTGGGAACGACCCTCAAGGCAGGACGTAGGTGATGGACAAACCACTGCCGTGTATGACAATGTGACTGTAAAGCTAGAGGCCTGGAGGAATGCTCTGGACTTGGTGTTGACGGTGCTTCAGACAGATATGGAGATTGTCACTGGCATCTCTACCACTGAGGCACAGGGGCGAGAGGATTTTTTGCTATTGTAAATCAAATAAATAAAGCATTTAATGTAGTGAATGTCAGTTTTTTTTTATATCCCAACACCCAAAACTAGACCATTTTTAAAAAGATAAAACATATTTAATAGTCAGACTATAGCTTTCAAAAGTGATCCATTTATCATTTGTTAGTACTCATTGTATAAATTCCAACTGAAGATATTCACGATTTGTTTCGGCTTTCAATTGAAATCTATTAATTTTAGAAGAAAGGCATGCAGATTGACAGTCACTACATTATTATAACCACTTCCTAGTTATTAAATTAGAGTCCATTGAATTAAAAAAATGGTGATTAGTAGTCCAAGGAAATCCGTCTCATGTTGGGGTTTGACACCTTGGTTCCCCTATACTGTAATTTCACTTTCGAATAATTTTGGCCAGTAGATGGAGACAAAGTTGTGATTTTTGAGCTCGGAAGCTTATACAGAAACGCAAAGAATGCTGTGCTTATGGACCAGTAACAACAAATGATGATTAAAACCTGGTAACATAGTCAAATCACTCAGGAAATGTGAATAGGTTTGTTTATGTAGTGATGTCCTCAAAATTCAGTATTTTGGAGAAAATTTTGTGTTGATGGTTAATTTGAAGTTTTTGCAGAAAAAAGCAGAATGTGGCAGAATGTTCCTGATGGCTAATTACAAACTGGGGGTTGTACAGTTTAACAACTCCTTATCTATATGACCTTCATGTCACTAATGTCAACATACTTTATTGTTTACTAAAAGTACCTGTGTCAATATCTGGTAAATAGAATAAATAGAAAATATCTAGTAAATTGGAGTGTGTTCTCATGCAAAAATTGAAATTTGGAATAAACTTTCCCGTTTTGGTAAGGAGGTATTATGTGTTGTAGGTATCGTGTATCATAGTAGCTTGTTTTCTTGTATGTGTAATTAAAGCACTTTTAATGATGTCTGGGCATAATATTCCAAATTCCACTAGTTTCCATTTTCAACATTTTTTGAAGGCTTGTTTCACAAGTTTCCTAGTTTTTTTTCTGCATGTATTTCAAGAAATTATGATAAATCTGAACTATTTTTAGTGGAGTTAAAGGATGTAACATGCCAAAGTCTTACTAAACAGCTGAATATTAAGCACATGTCTTCCCTGCACAAAGACTTTCTTCAGACATTAAATAAATATTCTAACGTTGCTAAGTCAGTGTTTATGTTTTTCATACTTTGGGAATGGGTGTGGTTGGAATATCCAGTTGCAAAAATAAAATAATTTGGCTCTGCTTAAGTTAGGAGGACTGTGGCAGATGCATGTGGTTAATATAAAGGGGAACTGATGTCCATGGTCAACATATGCAATGCCAGTCAATCAGACAAGCACACACTCTAACGTATGGAAAACTCTACACATACACAGGAATCATTTTTAAGAGTAATAAAGTTTCTCTAAATTAATTCATACTATATGTCAAACTTTTCTTTTTAATTATCCATTGTTATTTGTAAACAGGAGGGTCTTATTAACACATTGTTGGTTTATTTAAATGTAACTGTAAGATTCAGTTAAATTTATTTTCATATACAGTAGCACCATTCCGAACAGAGTTGCCCCAAGGCATTTTGCATGGATAGAGCTAGCTTTTTATTTACAACACGTAGGAGATGCATTCTGGTATCGCCTCACTTTCCTGAGAAAGATGGGTCAAATGCTGGTACTCTACCTTCCCCAGTGCTGCTACTTGAATAGGAATTCATGCAGAAATGGCATTTGAGAGGTGCCCATTAACTTCCAGTTCTTTGTCAGAATGTTTTTTGCTTTTGCGTGAAGAAATGAAATATGATGTAATAGACTTGGTGTATTGATATATCTGCAAGGTCACGATGGGGGCACTGCATTCTTACAAGAAGTTCCACCCAGTGTTCGACAACCCTTCTGCCATGCTAGCCCACGGAAACGTGAGCAACGCAGGACAACATGGAGGGTAATAAGTGTCTCATTTCCTGTGAAAAGCTTAAGAAGTCTTTTTTTTTCCTCAAGAAATACTAGTGCTTTTATTGGTGACACACTGATGAATTTGTTTGCCTTCCAGTATTCAGTCAATTAATGAAGGTAAATTTTATTTAGTATATTTTACTATAAATAAAACACTATCAATTTTCACAAGGAATTGAATTAAAGTGTTTCTAGTATTGGGGAAATTAACAGGTCGTTGAAAGAAAAATTAAATGAAGACTAGTGAAAGATGTCTATGAACTGGGGTTCAGTGAATCCAATTCCCTCAGACTTGTTTATTAATCTGATTCAAAATGTGTCCTCTGAAACCATCCCACAGTGAGTAACAGTCGAAAGATTCTAAGACAAACACTACAGTATCAATTCCATCTTCCAACCAATATATCCGATATTTAAGCATTTCTGAGGATATTCTGACCTGTTTTTATAGTGTGTTTTTGCATGTTAAGACTCAGTAAAAGAATAATATAATTATGTTCTGGGTTATAGTTACTTGCTCTTTGAAAGGCTAAGCAAGTTCATTGACAGATGGCCATAATTGCTAGTTTGCAGCTGAATAACTGCAATCAAATTCACTCATCCCAATAAGAACATCAAATGTGGCATGGTGTTTGAAAGTCCCGGAAAAAACACAAAAGTCCACCGACCGCAGCAGGGATTTAACCCGTTAACACCTTTAGGAGTAATATGTGGCCACGTCATGGAGGCTGACAAATTTCCAGTTCAGTGCCACTGATGAACTTTTTCTTAAGGGAGGTGTGATTATCACAACTGAGTAGTGATTGGGGATATCAGGAGCCATTAATAGATTTACTTAACAGTGGTAATTTATTTTCCTAATTTTTAGTAATACCATAAGTGGACTTTGCATGTTCTCCCAGCCTGACAGCTTCTGAAAGACCTTCTGCCATGGGGGTATGTACACAGCTTGTAGTGATCTTCATCGAGTCGATTGTGACTCTGGAATCCCCCCAAATAGTAGACACAGACCCATATCCATAAAGTTCCAGAAGCACATGACTTTCCCACCAGGCTTTGATCCTCTTCCAGGAGTCTGCTCTCATAGTTTGAAGTCCAATGAGTCTAATATGGTCATCTCGTATAACAACTTCTGTATCTGGGTCACCTTTCTGTAGCTGCTATTATAGCTTAGAAATGAGTCACAGATAGCCATCGAGCTGCTTACACCTGATACCTTCCCAAAACTCATCTGTCCTCATTCCTCTGCAGGAATACCGATTTTATTCTCTATAGGTTTCTCCAAAACTCCTCTTGTGTTGTCCAGCTCTTGTTATATGTCAACAGTGTTGGGGAAGTTACTCACAAAAGTAATCCTTAACAGAAAAGTTCAGGTCCAGAAAGTACAAATCCAGACCAAGGTTTTGTTTCTACCAAACAATTGTCACAGTAACAGAGTACTCAGCTGGTTGGCTAAAACAAAACCTTGGTCTGGATTTGTACTTTCTGGACCTGAACTTGTCTGTTATGGAACAACTTTCGTGAGTGACTCCCTAAAACTGTATGTCAAGCAGGCTGAAGGAAGCGGCCGACCACGTGTGTACCTCCACCCAGACCTGATGATGTCACCTAACACCCATCCAGGATATAGCCGGTGCCAGACTTGGCGCGGGGTCGCCGCCAGGTCATGTGACGCAGCAGTGTTTGCAAAGTCGCCCCCTTCTCAGCACTGGCACTGGGTTAGGAGCCAGCTAAGTGAAACAGAAAGAGGGGGTGGGAGGGAAAGAGGGAGGGAATGCTGTTTGGCATGCGCAGGCGCACTGAGGTCCAGCTGGGCAGCATTACACAGACTCTAGGCTCTCCTGCGAGCAGCAGTGGGGCTGAACTCTCCAGTAGAGAGCGAGCGGAGGCCAGATCTGGCTCACAGCTGAGAGGCCCTCAGCCTGCGGACAGCGCACAGAACGGGGCGGGGGGGGGGGGGGGGCGGGGTGGACAGCAGTGGTTGGGAGATGGCCGCCGGGGGGATCACCACGCTCCCCGCTGCGCCCGAAGACGGAGGAAGCAGTTCGTTCCTCCCTGGCACCTTCAAGGACCTGAAGAAGCTGTACTGTAAAAACGGCGGCTATTTCCTGAGGATAAATGCAGACGGGAGGGTGGATGGGACTCGGGAGAAGAGCGACACTCACAGTAAGTGATTTCATTCGCCTCTGGAAGTGATCAAGAGAGGAAGTTCATCCAAGTAAGCGTAGATGGGTTTCAAACCAGGGGGCATGCACACACACCTTAGCTGATGACATCTGTCCCGGGAAAATCTGCATACAAAATTCACCTACCAAGAAGTTCCCAGCAATAACAAAAAATGATCTCTTTACTAATAAATTTTGTTGTCCCTCTGTGTGCTAGCACTTCACTAATACAAGTAATTTGATTGTGTACTTTATAGCAGTCGGGATCGAAAATGTAAACAAGGGATTTTTCTAGTGATGTGCGCCCACTATTTTGGTGTGCATGCACGTGACTGTAATACTCACAGCTTGAAAGCGTGATGATTATCACAGAAGCATTTGCTAAGCATGATGAAATGAGCTAGAAGACAGAGTAACATGTTTTTGGCCTCTCTCTTTCTCTCTCTCACACACACACACACACACACACACACACACACACACACACACTCAGAACGGAACTCAGCATCTGTCTCTAAACCAGATCCATCTGGTTTGTTCTGGAAGTTTGCAGCTTACACTATTTCACTGTGAATTTACTTTGAAGGTTTAGAAGAATATTTTAGTAATCCATATTTGGTTGCCTATATGATACTGAATAACAGTTGTATAATGACAGTATAATGATTAGTAATGAAAGGAAATAGCCTACAATTTGTTTGCATGTTATAATTAATATTGCAGTTAGTCTTTAATATATTAGCATAATCCTCACATATGTCCCTAGCTGTTAAGTGTATGTTGACCTACAGGAAGTGGATTGTGGGAAAAGGAGACCTTTTAAGATACGTGTGCAGATGTTACAGTGATTACAACAGTTGTTAAGCTTGGGGGACACACTCACATTACCTTCAATGTCCCTGTTAAGTTAGTGAAGGTGTTTCAATAGAATTTTTAGGTGCTCTTGTGTCTCTGGTTGTAATAGTGTCACTGCTTAGTGGCAATGAAATATAGCTGTGCACTGAGCTGAGATGTCTTAAGTATGTGTCTTAAGTATAAGTGCGTAAGTGTGAAATATATAGCAGAGTTTTGCTCAGTGACACAGCAAGCAGCAATACTGAAATGAAAGGTGCCATATTAAACATGAGTAAACAATTTTATCATTCTTCAGTACATTTCAGTACATTGTGATTTGTGTATTTTATTGCACTAATAAGAGTGAATCGACTTGTCTTATCGTGCAGGTTTTTTTTGCTTTTGCTAATGTGTTTGCCAATTGAGTAAGTAGGGCAAGTAATCAGTTCTTGTTGTTGGCCTGAATATGGAAATTTAGTCTCTTAATAGAGGTCTCCAGAAAATAGCATGCGATGACACGTAATTTAAGTACGTTCTGATGTTTCCCGGAAATCAACTGTTTATCATCAGTTCAACTTCGCACTGCAAGTATCTGGTTCTCAAAAACTGACGTTTTCTTCTTTTTGATCCCTTTTGGATGCATTCAGTTCCAAATCTCACCAGGGCCTTGGTTTGGAAGCCAAATGGATGCAGCAAAGCGAAAGCTGTAATAGGAAAAGGATGCTGAGTAAGAAAGCACTGTTTATTTACAAAACCTACTTTTGCCTAAACTATGAGGCAGTAATGATGTAAAAATGAGCCTCCATCATCTCCATTTTCTGCAGCAGATTTTGTGCAAATTGGAAATTGTTGCTATTAGCCACATCCGCGACTGATGTTTTCCATAAGTCGCTGAAAAATCATGTAAAATGACCCCCCCTTCCAACCTTCCCGCTTCTCAAACCAAAAAGAGGTCATCTTCCAGCCGGAAGGCCTAACCTCAAACGACAAACAAAAAATGGGCGTTCGTTCACTCGTCCGTAACGGAAGGCTTGTAAGAGTAGGAGTAGGAAAAAGAAAATCGTTTGCGTGGGTGAAGCTGCGAAGAGCAACCCATAAGCAGCGCCTTCCCACAGACCCCGTCCCTGCCGTTGCTGCGCTCGGCCTGCCTGGAGGAGCAGGTGGTCCCCCGCCTGCTGACAGACGTTTCCAGACGTCTGCAGATGCCATCTTTCTGCATCCTCTTGGTCATCACATGTAGATTGGAAATGGTTAAACTGAGACTCATCACCAAGGGACAAAGAAAAAGATAGTCACAAACTTTGGTCTTTTAAAAGAAATCATAATTTTACTAATTGCTTTCCTCCGCTTTTTAAATCGATTTGTTTGTCTGTTTGTTTGTTTGTTTATGCTTTATGTACTTTAAGAGAACAGTAAGCACTAAATGATTTTTTTCTTGACTAGCTGGAATTGTTCCCTAACCCAAAAAAATAAGAAGAAAAAGACATGATTTACAGAAAAGCTTGTCAAATGAACCTTTCACCGCACACTAGTATGTATAGCAACGTCATATTCTCCATCAGATGATACTGTGTATTCCAATATGTTTGATTCTTCCGTGCTATAAATGTGTATTTGTCACTGTAAAGCATTACTGATGGAATCATGCACACATTCCCAGTGATAGAGAGGGAGGTGATCCCGCCTGCCAAGACAAACATCCCGAAACCCCAACCCAAATGTGAAGTAGAGGGTCCTTCAGAAACCGCTGACAGTTCTGCAGTTTCTAGTCAGGCAGTCACTAAGAGTCTGCATCTTGAAAAATCTTTTTAAAGTCATATGGAGAATGTACTGTACATGCAAGCACATGTGTTTCTGAATATTAATGGCCTTTGAATGATATTCATATTTTGTATTAGAACTTCTCATTGGTAAAAGCAACTTGGCTGTTTTTCAGTTAAGCTGCAGATCCAAGCAACTTCAGTTGGGGTGGTAGTAATCAAGGGAGTCACGTCCAGCCGCTTTCTCGCCATGAATGATGATGGGAGACTCTTTGGAACGGTAAGATAGTAACGCCTTCCGTTTAGCTCTTAGACTTACATATGTTTGTCTACCTGTTAAGACGAAAAGGATTGAAACCTTTGTAATTCGTCTATATTTAGGTTATAATAAGTCATAAATTGAAAAAAGTTTCCTGCAATATGATTCTTCAAATATTCTGCTCTTTCTTTTTCCACCGTCTTAGCATCCTGGGCTAAAAACTATTTTTTAAGTCAGTTTTTTTGTCTCTGCCAAGCAAAACTTGGGCTCTCTTCCAGAATTCAGGCTGTTCTTCAGTTGATGCCTAGAGGAAATTTTCTTGTTGTGATTTCATTGTCCACATCAAGCAAATCAGAGCAGTATGCTACAATGTTTGTTTTCACAGTGCTCCGAGTTTTGCCTTCCGACCTTGTTAACTAATGTGGATGGGTTTTTTGGGGGGGAATGTAGTCGTCAAGAATTCTGGGGGTACATATTCTCAAAAGGAATTTCCATGTCTGATCCATGCCAAAATACCAACACACCTATCTGTATCCTATTCAGGACAGCCTATATTATATAACAAGTGAAAGTTGGGCTATTATGACTCATAAAATGGTACAACTTGACAACTTGAGATTTATGTAAATCTAAAACCTAATGGTGCCACACCTGTCTCTTAATTTTTTAGTTTGGGAAGTTCAAAATATCACTTCAACCCATTCGACCCACCTTACTCAGCATGGACAGAGGCAGCTTGGTCATGGCAGGAAGCTAGTGGTTTCTGAGACTCTGACTTATGTTTCCTCACACCCTTTAGGATGATGAGCCGTGTGACTGGTTTTCTTGGCTGTAAGAGATTCCCCATTTAGGCTCACATGGTACGGGGCACAAGGCAATACCAAGCGGAAAATGCACTAAAAACCTGCTAGGAAAGAATTTTGGTGGAAGTTTATCTTTGTTTTAATCTTTTTAATTTTTACTAATCTGACACTCACATGCATATATATGTAATTAATTATTTAATCAGCATTCCTATTCAATCCAGAATTTACCCCATCTTACAGTTTTTATTTGGTTTAACTTGCAGCAGATATTACTATGCTGGCCTTCTAATTTCTTCCACTTACTAATTCTAATAAATCCTTCTTTAATTTCATACAATTGTCAATCTTAGAAGCCTACTGACCTGGAGAACTAACAGATGCTACAGTTTTGTTGAACAGCAGTTGATGAACTGTTAATACTTTCTGTGTGTAGATCAATGGATTACATTCCGTTAAGCGAACTAAGCCTGGGGCTGGAGACTACGCTGAGTGAGAAGGGAAGCTGGGAGTAGCTCTGGTTTGAATAAGGCTGTGGTGGGGACCCCATTGCCCTTGGTGACACAGATCTGAGCCAGATGTCAGAAAGTCTCCTGCAGACGCTCAGTTAGGGACTTTAATGTGCTCCTCTTCCAGACTCATATGCTAGTATCTCCTGGTGCAGAAGAGAGGAGAGAGAAACAGGACAGGCTGTCCAGAAATGCCACCAAGGAGTAGCCCCACAGTGACATTTCATCATTAAAATAATATGAAGTGTCCTCTCTCAAAAAGATTATCTCATATAGGCTACATAGATTTGGTTATTTGGATTTGAATTATGATTCGAATGTAACAATACCTAATTCCTTCAAGGTATGGATAATTAGAATTGTGTTTTTTTTGGTATAGTATCAGTGGCTGACTAGTGTTCTGTTCTATTCTGTTTAAGAAACGAGCAACCGATGAATGCTACTTCCATGAGAGGCTGGAGTCTAACAACTACAACACGTATCGCTCCAGGAAGCATCCAAACTGGTATGTGGCACTGAAACGGACTGGGCAGTACAAGTTGGGATCCAAAACCGGACCTGGTCAGAAGGCCATCCTTTTTCTTCCGATGTCAGCCATGAGCTGATCCTACTTGGGGAGGTCATTAGGGCCGACTGTATAAGTGTAACATCGCAATATATTATTAGCTACTGTGTTAGCGGTACTGTTGAAGTGGAAACTGTAACAGAAACGTCGTGGGAACGACATACAGCATGTCAGCTGGCAGGCACTGAAGAGATTATCTGACGGCAGTTTTATAAACATTAATAGAATGTGAATTTCTAAATAACTGTTTAAAATATATAATGTGTTTTTATGTACGTATTTCTAGTACAGTTTCATATCCACATCTTGAGTCATTCGATTGCTGAATGTACACAGAATAACACAGTTAGGAGAGCAATAGTTCTGAAATAGATTATACAGAAAACTTTGTTTTTCACCTGTAACAATTTGTTGGTAAGCAATTATCCAGTCTGCAAGAAAAATTGTTAACAAGTGTCCTGGAAACATCAACAAGCTCTCATCAGCAGTTTACATTGGTTTGAAGTCATGTCCTAAACGTTGCAATGAATGCTCTATGATTTGACCATAGTCGGTGAGGCAGATTCACTTTTTTATTACTAAATAAAAATGAAACATCTTTTTATTCCACTTGTAACAGATTTTTGTATGAAAATGTCCCACATTTTCTGCTTTAATGAATGATTAATATAGAAAGATGAAACTGCAAAGTTTTTTAAATTAGGTTCAAGCCTAATTTTAAGTAATTTACGATCCAGGGGGGTATTCTCCGTACGTGGATTATTTGTTTAGCTGGATGAAATTGTTGACAATTTGGAATGATCCTAGATCTGTCGGTTCTTCAAAACTCTTGCTGGATGTATTGTTATAGCAACACATCCAAATCCTCAAACCTGCTCGGAGCAGGTTTGTTCTGTGTGAACAAGGATTAGCTTGCACACTTAATCAGTGTCCGTGCGTAAATCCAATCAGCCTTAGCCTCGCCATTCGTGGATGAGCGACCGATTGCAATCGATGCGCAAATAATGAGAAGAGAATATTAAATCAAATGGGTTTTGCACGATCGGCAAGGTCTTTTATCAAATAATAAAATAGTAGTTAAGTAACAATTAAATAATAGTGTGACACATTTGAAATGTAACGCTGCATTCAAGTAATAAGGATACAAATTAAAAACTACGTATGCATTTCATTTTTCAACCACTTTTTGCCAGCCGTCCTTTCTGATTTGGGTCGCTTTTGCTGCGTTTCTTTTTGATACAGATTAATTCTTTGAAGTCATCATATCGCTCCAATAAATGGCCCTGCTCAGATTGAGTGAAATAATGCACCGTTTTCCCGTCATTTTGTAGAAGCCAATGAATGACTTGCCGATCGAAGATATAATGACTGGGTTCCCTAATTGATTGCTATTATTGTCATTATTATTATTATTATTATTATTATTATTATGCAACGTAGTATTTCGTACTGCAACTATTGCTTAGTGACAATAGTGACTGTGATGATGGCGACGGTGATGTTGATGATGATGATACTGATGGTGATGATGGTGATGATGATGTTGTTGTATCACTTAATGTTTCATATGGGTCAAGTAGTGATAAGATTGTTGAGTTAATATATTAATTATCTACCAACAGCTTTTCCACCCATTTTACATAATCCCCCTCCATTTTCAAATATTGATGAAGGGAAACTCATAGCGGAGTTGATTTCTTCACTCATGTACAAGTTGTGTGCAATCTGCTGGTTATTCAAATAACTTACTAAATCACAAATTCTATTTGCAAATAGAATAATTTCAGGTTAACCTGAAACCACAAGGGAAGATAGTCATAAGAGAAGATATTAACATGTTACTAGGATAGTGGCACTTTTCTTTGCTCTGGAAACCATAACTCATTATAAGGCATGCAAGGAGCAGACGAGCTAAAACTAAACTTTCCAGCAGGGGGCACTGGACTAATTCAAAATCTTAGGAAGAGTCTGGGTCTATTTAACCTAGCTTGCTCACATAAAATGTCAACATAAGGTAAAGGAAATTTCTAGATTTTTATAGAACATTTTTAATTTCAATAGTTTAATGGGAACTTCTAGATATTTTATATCAAGTACAGAAAGTCTTTGAGTTAATATTCTTCTAATATTTTAAATAGAAAATATACCAGAATATGTCTCGTATAAAATATAACCAACCTGATTTTAATGCTCATTAAAAGCAAAATAATTATAATGTGATTTCTGTATTTTATTTTCCATCCAGTCAGTTTAGAAATATGCAATTCAGTGTCCTACTGATTTTTATTTAATATGTTCCACCTGGCTTTGATATTTAAACAATCAAATGCTGCTACCTAAATTATCCTAAACATGCACTTGTTTTGTTCATTTGCATTTGTTTTTTCTGTCTTTTGCAAGATACAGCCAGAGCTTCTCTTCATGTCGTTATATGAAGTTATATTCTATTTGTACCTGTGTAATGTGGGGCACTGGTTATATTAGCTTTTTTTGCATTTTTGAAAAATGTGATATTATCAATAAAAGTAAAAAAAAAAAAATACTTGACATTTCATTGTCTTTTATTTATTCTTATTGAATCCATCTCACAGCCACTGATTCAGGACACGCTTGTAGGGGGGCCCGGAGCCTTCCCAAACAGCATAGGGCACAGGGCAGAGGTACACCCGGGATGGGATGCCGCACACTATAGATTATGCACAGACCAAACGTATGCATACACAATTGAGCATGCGCAAGCCAGATATATGCACATGTTATAGAGACACCACTTAGCATAGCAGCATGTCTCATACTGCCATTGGAAACCTTCACATGGTGGGGGTGCTGGCATGTTACGTTTGGCTCATTGAGTTACACCAAATCCTATCCGTAACAGTCATATCTCCTTTTGGCCCTTCAACAAGGCCCATAGATCCTTTAAATTCTCCAGGGGCAGAGAATAAGTGGTCTGACCCTGTACTTGGACCCCAGGATTTTCTGTCAACTGTACACTCCTGGGGAAAAAAAATACATGGGCCAAACCCAAAATTGCAAAACATCATGCTTTTAATGGTCTCAACAGCAAAATGCCAGAAGATAGTTTGTGTTAGTTTGAATTGTATACCAAATAGTAGTAGCACTCTACCTGAGGGGGCACAAGTAACTCACGTACTACTAAAGTACAAATCATGAACAAATATAGTAACTGCACAAAATAAATGGACCATTATGATTGATTAATGATGAACGAACATGGAATCAGTACCTAACTAACACTTTCTGGTTTCTGGTTAAGTAATACATTAAGTAAAAGTGCACCACTAATTATTTGTGTTCCCTCAAGAAAGTGTCACCTAAACATTTAAATCCTTTCATTATTTTATCTTGGCATACATGAAGACTATATCAGTGATTTTCCCTATTTACAGCTCTTCATTAAAACAGATCCATGCGGGTAATATTCTGACTCTGTTCTGTTTTGTTAAGACCATTATAAGCTTAACATTTTGTGTTTACATCCCCAAAGGACAGCAAGATGGGATATCAGAAAAGAAGCATTCTAATGTACCTAAACGTGCAATTGGAAAATGAAGCATAACGTTTTTACGCACAGAGTGGAGGCGGGATTCAAACCCCCAGCTATGGAGGTGTGAGGTAGCAATATTACAGACACCCCAGCTTTCATCATTATTTTAGTAAAATATATTTCCCCTGTAGCTAAATCTTGAGACACACCAAACGAAGGCTTAAATGGAGCTCCAGGGTGCAGCGCTCCAAATGACGCCGGCCTCAGTGCCGTGATGGCGAACGGAAGGCGTTTCCGGCGAAATTCATGACTGAAAACAGATCTTTGCCCACACAGTGAGCCGGCAGGTCGTGTGGGGAAATTCTCTGGGATTTTTTTTATCTTCCCAAGCCAAGGTATTAATTGTTCTGGTGAGATATGTCACAGCGCTGGTGGAAATCTGAATCAGAATCGTTTGACTTTTGGGTGTCATGCCAAACAAGCAAGACAATCAAGACTAAATAAAATAAAAAATAAAATAAAATAAAATAAAAATGTACTGTAATGTAATGTAACATACGATTTGATTTCAGAGAGGGATCTAGCGTGGGTATTAATGCCAAAGGCCTGGGGATGGCCATCATATAGTGTGGGGCCTCTTGTCTTATGTTAAAGCAACTTACAGTACGGATCAGACCTCATCCAGAACAACCTCCTTTCCCCCATACCCCCAGGTGGTCTGACCACCATCTCTGGGAAAGAACTCTATTCTCCATGAGTGGGGGGGGGGGGGTGGTATCTACACGAATGAGGCTTAAGCTTAAAAGAGAGAATTGTTTCCAGATGCATGTGCCTTGCTTACAATGCACATTAGGTAAAAGCAATGTTCTTCCCCATCATCAACCTTGCCTGCACCCTGCATGCACTATTTGTGAGTGTGACAGCAACAATCTGGGGAGCAAATAGCAACAGACAAATATCTGCAAAGTCTTGAGTCTTGAGAAAACATACTTCTGGATCCCTTGCACCAATTCCATGAAAGCATGTTAGATTAAGCAGTCTGTTATTTTTGGCTCAATGTACAGAACACACAACCAGATGGTGCTTACTCGACAGGGTATTTTCACATTTGAGATGAAAGGTGAAAATAGAGACAGATAGGTAATCGCGGCCGACGGCAACAGAAATGCAGTCTGTGCGGTTTCATCTGTGCTCGTTCAACTATTTTCATATTAGCTTTTTATACACTCTCCATTATATCAGCAGATTGTCTCTGGCTTGTGAGAATGCATAAACTGGGGGGGGGGGATCTTTAAAGACCCGAAAGTGAATACATTCTCAGGTTTTTCAAAGTCATTACTCGGATGTCTCAGAACATTCTCCAGACGCCGCGGAGCTTTTTGTGCGAACGTTAGACACAGATTTCTGGGAAATTCAAAGCAGAATAATAAGAGAACTGGGATAGAGGCTTGGTGTAGACAGATGAGGAAGCACGCTTACTTAAAAACATCGGCATGTCGTTTTTCTTTTTCATTTCCTGATTCTATGTTGCATGCACAGCGTTTCAAGAGGTAGCACTATGGCCTCACACCTCTAGGGTTGGTGGTTCAAATTCTCAAATCCTTATTTTATGTATTTGCTTGTTCTCTGATCTCACACATGACCCCCCCTACATCCTCCCCGCACTCCAAAGGTATGCAGTTAAGGCTCACTGGAGTCTGTTCTGATGTACTGGTATCCCATGCAGGATGTACCTCGGTGTCCCCCCTACTGCTACGCTGGCTAGGATAAGTGGTTGGAAAATGGTGTCTATATGCTTACAATTATTAGCACCCCAGGAAAAACATGTCGTAGTGTTCACCTGACCTCATGGAAACGTATGCAGTGCAGTACTTGATCCAAACCGACGTTGCGTAAAAGTTCTGATAACGTCTATTTTAAGCAGCTTAATTGTGCAAAAGGGTAAAGGATGAAGAGAGGGAGTTATCCCAAAAATGGGAGAGGGACTCCTTTGTGCACAAGTGCCCAGAAATGGCTGGAGCGATGCAAGACTTGTTTTTGTAGATTTAAGAACGTTGATAAGCTACTCAAGGGCAATCCTGCATCTGGCAGTGATCATTTACGACTTTTCGCATGCAATTCTCTGTTCGCCCTTTTTAATTCTGACTGTTTTCATCGACTGTTAATTGTGCATCTCATTGCAGTGATTAACTGAAAACTGTCTTAAGATTATGTCTTACGCAGAACAGTCTTTCTTTTGTGTTGACACATTCTGGTGAACTTTGTAAGGCAAATGGTTGTTTTTGTGTTTGTATGTCTTTTTCCCCACTATGTACAGTTCAGGGCATTTTACTTTATTTTACTATTCAGGAAGAGTATCTTTCAGATTTCTTTTTTCACATGCTCAAGGCCGTGGAGGAAAGAGTCAAGACTCATTTTTTTAGAAGTGCATAAAGAGTTTCATATTTCAAGTTTCATGTTTCGAGTTTATGTGTCATTCATTAGACATACACGAGGTGCACACTGCAATGAAACAGCAGCTGAAAGTTTCGCTCTCAACAATGCGAGTGCAATATATAGAAATTGCATTTAATGCAACGTGGATACAAATGCAGAATAGAAAGTTGTGTTGTATGGTTTATAGAAAATGAGTTTAAAGGTTTGGGAACTTCAAGAAAAGTGTTATTAAAATTATGTCCCTGTCATCCATCTGTCTACTAACTGAGAAACATAAAGTGAAAATGTTGAGCCAAAAGTCATGTAACTGACAGTCCTAGAGTTTATGAAAGGAGTTGGGAGAAGATGAGTGTCTTTCTATTAAAAATATCTATGCTTGCTTACAGTCAGGCTTGGTGAACTTAAGTGCTTGTTGTAGGTGGTTGGCAGTAAGGCCTGAAACCATATCAATGGTCTTTTTTCCACATCTGTTAATCTTCAGCTGTCCTCTTAAAACCAGGAGCGGGTTTGGGGGCGTCAAACTCCCGCTTGGCCCTCCGTGTGGAAACCCATGTCGCTGCTCTCCCAGAGCACGTTTAAACTTGGAAACTATCATTATGTGTTGAGGGAATGCAGTTTCCTGGACCGCGTTTTGTTCGCCGCGGGATGAGGAAACGGAACAGCGGTAAGGGGCGTGGAATTACTGGTGTTTAAGCGAGAAGATGACAGCTGGCCTATAGCTCGTTCGTCAGGACGCTCCAGGTTTTAACGTTTTATGCACAAAAAGTCGCCATTACAAACTGCATGACTCGTAAACATGCTTAATCACCTATACAGTATGGACAGCATGGCAATTGGTCGCCACGATCAATGAAATTGAATACAATAGTATAATAATCGATAAACATGACACATTTAATATTTATATTCTGAAATGTCCTGTCATAGACCGAAGCCAGATTACTTGATTGCTCGATAAGGAAGACATTTGTTTTACTGAATCATTCAGCCCCTGCAAACTCAGGTGACTTCCTCCGTGAGTGTGAGTTTTGTTCTCATGATCAAATGGACAGAACAGGGGGATTTATTGGTGCTGAGGATGCACAGGGATAGCTGAGCTGAGCAACCATACAACAGAGTCGTTATAAAGCAAAGTAAGTGAAGGGTCCCTCTTTTTAGCTAAATCTAACACCAAATCCTTAACACCTGATTGCAGGTGAGTATACATGCTTGTCCTCCTCCCTCCTCTCCTCCCGCCCCACCTAAAATATCCATGCCCTCCCTGCTCCTGGCATTAAAATGAACCTGACCCCACATGCAACAGATAGGGATGTTTGAAAGATCATTGTTTTTGCTTGATTCATAAAATTGAAAAGATAGATTCATTTTTTTTTTTACTGAAATCTGACTAATAAATAACGTGTCCTGTTATGGACTTAAATCAAATTCCAGGATGTACCTTAGCCTTGTGCTCTGTGCTGCCTGGGATGGGCTCCAGGAGACCCTGGTCAGGATTAGGTTTGATGGATGGATGGATGGATGGAGCATAAATAGTGAACATGTTGCACAATTGTGAGTGGACATACATTTAATATATTGGGATCAGGATACCTTCAATGCTCTGCAAATGCCGCCTTCATGTTTGTGCGTCCCAGGTCAGCTGCTCAGTTGAAGTGCCCCAGCAGATGTGGTGCAGTGGTTTCATTGAGGCCAGTGCTGCGGTTCTGCTAAAGGAAACACAACGCCGCCTTTCCGTTTACATCAGAGAGACCGAGTTACCCAGAGGCAGATGTCTAGCCATACAAACCTTTTCAAACGCTGGTGGAGTTATGACGAGCAGTCCGCGATGATAGGAGGGAAGAATAGAATGAAAAAAGACAATTCTGGAACACTAAAATGAATGCATATGCTGTCCCCCAATACCAGCTGTTCCCTCCTCCCCAAACCCAGCATAACCACTGC
>JAODKL010000051.1:4880614-4901339 GCA_026780765.1 Petrocephalus schoutedeni
AAGTGCGGCTCCCTGCGAAATGAAAATAGCCGCAGCACCAGCACAACATCCAAAGTTAAGCAAGCGACCGTCCCCGATACGTTTTCGAGCTGTGTGCCATATGATAAGAATGGGGCACGGTGGAAGACGATAACAAACGCTGTCGCGATGTATATTGCAAGTTTCTAAAAGTGTCTACAATGGCGTGGTCTGCCATCTCACAAGCATCTTTTTTTGGCTTGTCAGATTGCACTTTAACCGTAAAGTAAAAATAAATAAATAAACAAATAAAGTTAAAACTTATTTTGAACAATTCATTTGTCAACTGTAGTTTGATTTTGAGTAGCGGAGGGGAAAATCGATTAGAATTGAAAATCGGATTTATTGTGAAAAAAAAATCGGAGATTCTGTTTTTAGGCCATATCGCCCAGCCCTACTACTTCCGTTCAATAATTAAATTACATTCTCTACATGTATTCTGTTACATAAGCTTTACATCCAGTATGTCAATATCTTAAATTCCTGGATTTGCCCTTTCCTATTATAACTTGAGATCCGGAGCGATCTCCCTGCAGAACAAGAGAGTCCCTGGGAGGAGTGCTCCAACACCCCTTCCAAGGACTCCAAAAAGGGCTGGTATTCTGAACTGCCGTTTGGTGCATAAGCACAAACAACAGTCAGAACTCGTCCCCCTACCCGAAGGCGAAGGGAGGCCACCCTCTCGTCCACCGGGGTAAACCCCGACATACAGGAGCCCAGCCAGGGGGCAATAATTATGCCCACCCCTGCTCGGCGCCTCTCCCTGTGAGCAACTCCAGAGTGGAAAATGGTCCATTTCCCTTCAAGGAGACTGGTTCCAGAGCCCAAGCCATGCGTCGAAGGTGAGTCCGACTATATCTAGTCGGAACCTCCCAACTGTGCATCCTTGTTTACATTCATCATAAGGGGTCTATTGAGCCTCACTTTGTCTGGTTCCTCACCCGGGACCTGTTTGCCTTGGGTGACCCTACCAGGGGCATAGAGCCCTGGGCAACTTAGCTCCTGGGATCACTGGAACACGCAAACCCCTCCACCACGATAAGGTGTCGGCCCTATGCATTATTTTTCATTTTTTATTAAATAATATGCACAGTTTGTGATTAGGTTATTTTGGTGATTGACAGATACTCACAAAGAGCCATCTGAGATCATCTAAGTAAAGAAAAGTTTTCCTCAAAATTAAGAAATTGGATCATTGAGCCACATAACACAAGCAGTGGTATTCAGCCTAATGGGAGCAAGGCTTTCCTGGCTATTGACCAATGCCGATAAAATGCAGCTTGTGGTGTATTGCTGAGATATAAACATTGGCCTAACTGCATCAAGAGAAGCTGCAGATTCTTGGACTTGGTATTTTTGTTGGTATTTTGTTTGGACATCCTGTTTGATTTTTCATTTTGCTCTGAATAATAATTTTGGGCTTAAATTTACTCCATTGCTGGCTATTTCTCTAAGAACGAACTGAGGAATCCCGGACCTCAGTTTATTGACTTCCCCTTTGTATTTTATGGGTACAGTCATATTAACCAGCTTCTTATCTTCTCAAAGGTAATGGCCATCCAACCCCTGTTCTCTTAATTCATTTTTTCCTCCTTACATTCCTTTTGCTTATTTGTTCACCTTCCAGCCATTTATGCAGTACATGATCGCGGTGAGAATTCTCAGTTTCTAGCCAGAAACAAATCATTTATCACCAGATTTTAAAAACTAAATACGCAAGTAAACGAATGAAGTCCTTATAATACATCGTTGCATATTGAAATAGTTCAGGAAGACAGCTATTTATTTTATTTTCACCCATAATCCATTGGCTTTTGCTAAAATCTTTAGACTATGCATTTTAGATATTTTATAATGCAGTTTAAGAAACATAAAGAATACCATAGCAATACGACAACTGAAAGTTGTTTTGGAATCCTCAAGGTAGCTACCACTTCGATAATTTATTGACAAATTTCAGCAGGAAATCATCAAGCATCTCTTCAGCTCTCAGCTCTTCATCAGCTCCCAGAGATGTTGGGTTACCTGTGGGCGCTTTGATTCTTTATTGGCCCATACAATTGATAAGGAATGGAGGTCTAGAGGCTAGACAGGCCCTGTCATTCATCTCGGTTGTTCTTCACTTTCTTTCCTCACCAGATATTGCCTGCAGAATTCTGAGGTGTGTCTTTGGTCCACGTATTGCTGTAGGACAATCAAGGACAGCCAATCAGCAGCCACCTTGATGGACTGGCATGCCTTTAAAATATGCTGTAATAGCCACGTTGTTCGAGATTGAACCCCTTCTCTGGCAACTGTATGCAAATATTAATTTTGTTTTACTAATTATTCTATATATATTATATTCTTTTGTTTATAAGATATTATTTTGTTGACAGGTAATATACCCGGAAAAGGAGACATGATTGATATTAGCCGGCTCAAAATTTTAGTTAAAACTGTCTGTTAATTATGTTAGTTATGTAGAGTACTTCCAATAAATATGGCATTAAATATTTAGGTGCGACATTCACCTTAAACACTGCATGTTCTTCAAGATTCTTGAGTGCGTAGTAGTTGACTCATGGAACTTGGTTTGTTGCTGCCTGACAGGGAACCTTCACCGATTTGTCTGATTGATACTGCAGCTCAAATATCTCTATTGACCAAACCAATTCGACCAGCTTAAGCTGATTGAGATGGTTGATCAATTTATGATAGTTGACCAGCTTAAGGTATGTTTTCTCATCATAGTTTGATGGATAAGTTGTTCATACTACCTTATGACGGTCCCTCTAGCTGGTTTAGCTGGTCATACAGTACCAGCATGACCAACTAGTGACCCAACCAGCTAAACCATCACAGAGCAGCCAGAGCCGGGACATGACCATCTAAGACCATCTTAGACCAGCTAAAACCAGCTACCAGCATAAGCAGTGTTTTACCTGGGTTTTTTTTAGCAAGCTAGTGACAATGTAACAATGAAGACTAAGTGGGGCCCTTCCTCTGTCTCACAAAGCACCCTAATTTTCAGGGGTAGGCTTGCCCAGTCCAGATGTGTCCCTGACCCCTCACACGACCAGACCGACCGCATCCTCCACATGACCTGAGCTTTGGCAGGGCTTTACAGATTAGCTCACTGCTCCTCCATAGTGGCGCATTACCAAATGACACATCTTATGACGTACCCCTCCTTGCTAGCACAGGTCACGTCTATAGGGGAAGATGAGGAAAGGAGGTGTGACAGCTGCCAAGAGATGTGCAGCAGGTGGCTCCACGTCTGATACAGCAGGACCAGTGGTCTCTGCAAACAATTAGATGCCGCAAGAACGGGTTGGTGGGTCGGGACCCTCAAGGGCCCTCAGCATTCTTCCTCGCATGTCGCAGATATGGAAATCCCTGCAGCTGCCACAGCTGCTGCGAGTCAAAAAGGAGAAAACAATGGCAGAGCCCCAGTATGAGTCCTGATAGAGTCAGCTATCACATATCGCCATTAGCCTCAACTGCTTTGGAAGAGAAATGGCATCTCACATTTACTCCCTTTTCTACTTGACTTAGATCACACCATCTACTGTCATGCGCTGTATAGCGACATTTCAGTCAACGACGAATTTGCATATATAATGGTGGCGGCATAATATTATAATGGAGTTGAAAAATATCTATCGCCTAGTAATGTTTTAGTACAACACGTTACATGTTTGTGGTGATGCTTGTGTAAACAAACCTACAGCTTCACAAGTACAGCACATAATACTTGATAATCATAATAATACTCTACTAATCATAATAAACAACTGTTACTGGTTTATGTTTACTACACTTTTTAGCATTATTTAGGCTATAACAGGGGTCTCCAACTTTGGTCCTGGAGAGCTGTGATGAGCCGTGGCTCATCAGAAGCCAGGTAGGACAGAAAACCTACTGGACCGGAGTTGGAGACCCCTGCGCTATAGCATATAAGCTTGGTGTGTATTAGGCTGTACCATCTAGGTTTGTGTAACTAAACTCTATAATATTCGCATAATGACGAAATCACCTAATGATACATTTCTCAGAACGTTTCCCTGTTGTTAGTCTGGAAACTTGGAATATCAACACCTCTTGTTTGATAACTGGTAGCATGCTGGTGAATGAATTTGTTCAAATATATTTGAGAGAACAGGTGTGAGATCCATGGAAAGAACTACTGACACACACCTGTTTTTTCTCAAATATGAGCTACTAGCAACCCATGGTTGCCCCACATGACACTTGCTTGAAATATAGAATAATGCATTATGGATGAGAGCTTTATATAACAATGCATAATACCCATGGCAATAATGTGTTATGCCTTTTTATAAATAGTTATAGCCATGTTTATAATACTTTATGAATGTGGTACAATGAATTATAACAATAGTGATTATGCTTTATGAATATTAGGCTTTAAGAAGTATTACCAATGTAGGGTTACAGTATATTAAAATTGTAAAGGCAGGTTAGGATGTTATGGTATACTTACTGTACAAGCTGCTTATGAATGTGCTATCAGTGCATTATGAAGGTGCCCTGCATGTTCTATGAATGCATAATGGATGCTATATGAAGGTGCAATTAATGTAAAGCGTTACACTTTCTTGTCACCTTGTTCAATTATTATTATGGTGTTATAATTCTAGAGTAGATTCAATGAAAACTTGCCTTTCTAAAACAAAGCACATGGGATGACCAAGCTCCATGAGCAATAAGGATATTGCTGTGATAAGTATAGTGCAGTGATAAGTGTAGTGCAGTGCTAAGTATATTGCAGTGATAAGTATAGTGCAGTGATCTGTAACGCAAGGAGAAGCAGGCAGAACCCTGGATCATACAGCAGTCCTTCACAAGGCAGCTGAGGATCACCAAGCCCCAGCTTTGATTGTAGGAGGAAATGTTTGTGAATGTATGGAGGGCACACACTGAGCTCTGGCTCGATTCTGACCCACAGCTCCAGAGCCAGGGCAACACCACCCAGTGTGCCCCCCTCCAAATTCCTACCTTTACTGTATCTGTCTGGATGTTGCTGCAGTTCTTATTCTCATCATGTCCCCTTTGACAGATCCTGATTTATGCCAAAGGGGGCGTCCGGAGACACTTGGACAGACAGTCCGAGGGGACCGACCGCAGCCAAGCACATCTGCGGAAGCCATCCCACCTGGACTTTGCGTTTGCCCTCGTCTGGCGTCGCGGCGTCGCAGACCGGGCCCCGGTCCCAGGCCCTGCCGAGAGTCTGGAATATCGATTCGCACCAGCAGCAGTGTCCTTCCTGTCTGAGTCGCTGTCATCTGAGGCCCACCGCTTCCTGGTGGCTTCAACGGCCGTATTTGTGTCCTTCCACCCCTGGGCAGCCAGCGGGGGCTTGGGGAGGGGGGGGGGGTGAGCTGTTCCAAATACTGTGAAAAGAATAACTGGAGGCCCGAATCCCTATGCTGCCTACCCTGCCACTGTATCTCTCTATGAAAACCTGGTGTCACGAACAGGCCTGTATCCCTGCCTCTTTCAATACTTACTGAAAGCACATCAAACAGATCTGCTCATCCATCCATCATCCACTCGCCCATTTCTCCATCCATTCATCCTCCATAAATCATCCATCTGCAGGATCATGGATAGGGTCCAGGTTGACTGCAACCCTCTGCTGAATAAGTGGTGATAGATGGATGTTTCCATGCTTCCCAGGAATCATAGGGTGCAAGGAACAGGATGTGCTGGAGGCAGGGGAGGGGGGGGGTGTACAAGACTACAGTACTCATAATACTCAGATTAGCTGCAGAATGTGGGTTCCCTTTTGTTAAATAGCTGAAGATACTGCAACCTTAAGAGAAGCGCCTGGAAAATTGATTCTGAAAAGTTTCTGGTCATGTTGGGAGTGATTGGGTTATCCCACAACACTTGATACGAGCTCTAATGCACTTATTTTTCATAAATTTCTTTGTAACTGGGCAGACTGCTTAGACACTCATCCTTAGCAAAGCTGAAGTATTTCCTTTAATCACCACTAGGTGGAGCCAGACCCAAATTTCTACCATAGCAAAGGCCCTTCTTCTTCCTTGAGCACGAGTAAGTGAGTAAGCAGGGTTCCCAGGGTTTGCATTAACTGCTCAGAATTAACCTCCTGTTGAATGCTAACCAACCAGAAAGAGCAAAGGCTTGATTTCAGTGGCACTTCAGACAGGGTACCAACACATGCAGTGCATGATGCACAGGTTCAGTATGGCAATATGGCCTGTTGTCTTCACCCACTCCTTACTCTACAAATGTAGCTGCTAAAAGTTACATTGCTGAAAGACTTTTAGAAAAGAAAACAGATGCCCATACTTTGGAGACTGTGTATACACAAGGTGATGCTGAAGACAAAGATATTATATCTATTTTCATAATAGGTTTCAAAAAATTTATTTATACATATATACATATTAATATTATTTAGTTGTTATCTATTGGCAGGCATGGTGTAGGTGCATGCCACAGATAACTAGACTGCTCCCTTAAATGTGAACTTCACTGAGGCCTTTTCAACTTGTTTGGTGCCCTCTATTGGTGAGGTTGGGATATGACGTGATAATACTACTTATGGGGAAAAGCAAAAGTTTTCAGGTAAAATTTACCAGCAGATATATCTAATCCATGTTTAAGAATTTCCAATATTTTTTAACATTTAACAACAATTTAATGATTTTCACATATAAAATATAATTTAATATTTATTATAATTTATATTGATGGTGTTGACATTACTGTTGGTGGCCAACATGTTGGTGCTGTGATTTCTGCCTTGGGTTCCTGGCTCTGTGGAGTTTGCACATTTTCTCCATGTTTCCCATGTTCCATGTGGATTTCTTGCAGCTACTCCAGTATACTGACATACAAAGGCAAAGCAGATAGATATATAGATAGATAGATAGATAGGCTCTATTTTATCTTGTGACAAAATATCTTAGTTTAGCTATGCTCAGTATTGCAGAAAATGCTATCGTTTGCTTACTTACTGTGCATGCGGCTGGTGTGTTAACAAACTTCGAAGGCCTTTCCCTCAGTGTGTCAGTGCAGCGTAGTTGCTGAATTTATTGGGCATGCACTTCAGGCTGCCACAGCGTGTGCACATGTCTGCACAAATGCACCCTGGGATGGACTAGTCGGCAGTCCTTGGTGTTCCCTATGGACCCTACCTCAGTCCTGGTGCCTCCTGGGGTAGGTTTCCTGCTGACCACCATCCTGCATTTGGAGGTTTTTAAAAAAAATCCATTGATGGACGGGTGTTGCAGACCTGCACTTGCTGGGATAAATAGTCAATATTTTTCAAATCCCATAATCACTATCCATTGGACTTTGATTTTTTTTCTTTTGGCTCTCAAAAAAAGCCATTGATACCTATCACTTTTTATTATTAATATTCTAGGTTTGAATATTGAACATAGGCATCTTACGCATGTATTTTTTTGTCAAATATGAGGTCTAAAGTTTTTATTTTAAGGCCCAGTTTGTTTTATTTTAGACATTTAAACTCTATAATAGGGGTCAGTATTCAAATTCATTCAATTTTGGTGGAGAAATGACAATACAAATACATTCAAACACTCAAAGCATTAAATTTGTGAGATAGAGCAGGGATTGTGCAAGATTAACCGTGTCTGGAAAGAAGAGATTCTATACGTTAAACTCCTCACCACCTTCGTGGTTGCATGAGATACTCAAGGCCAAACAAAATAAACATCTCTGTACCGGTACATCCGGTTTATTTGAATCTGGAAATGCTGGCCTTCAGCTATTCAGACTCCACCTAATGACTGCTTACCTGCTCTTGTTCTCTTTCATTCTTGAGGGAACAAATGATCACGCTTCCTTCGCTCAGAAAAAGCTGTCAAGTGCTGTAAATGAGTGCAGGTGTGAAGTGCTTCCAGGAAAGGCAGAAAATGTAGACAATTTAACACCTCGATTATTTCACGTTGGGGCTGGGATGCGGTTGCGCAAGTTTCTGGGCACTGGAAGGTGCTGTATGCCTTGTTGTTTGCCTGCACTTTTTTACCCTCCAGTTTTCTTTTTTTTTTTTTTTAACTCGCGGAGTGAGCGGTGGAATGTTAAGTGCAAGTTAGCGATAAGCCTAATACGTTTGCTGTGTTCCGGGCCTTCTGATTGCTCTTTGAAATACCATTTTTCTACAACAAGACTAATGGATTGGGTTATAGGACTGGACTCAGACAAAGCAATCAGATTAGGCTGTAGGATACATGACTGGATTATAGAACTAGGCTATCAGGTCTACCAGGTGGGCCACAGGGCTTGCTCATAGACTTGGCTTTGAGACTTGGGTTAAGCTAAGGAATAGACTAGATGATAGGGTTGTGGTATAGGATTCAACTATGGACTGGCCAAAAGTACTGCGTTACTATGACACCTTTAAATATATCATTTACTGTGTCTCCTAATGATAATGTGACAACATAAGAACATTCTAGTTTATTTTGGTTGATGTCTGTTATCACAAGCTCACCTTACTCCTTCCTTGTCACTTGGCCTGTGTCAGCCTTACAACCACACAGATACACACGTACAGACACACACACACACACACATACACATACAAAGGCTGCAGTCCAAAATCTCACAGTGTTCTTCTGGTTGTTTGCTCTGGAGGCCACTGGTAAGGTTCCGTTTCCCACTCTAAAGGCTTCCTTTGGTGGCTTCCATGAGTTCGCCGTTCCACATCCATGACCATGATAACAGAGTGGTTGCTGGAGATGGCCCCTGTGAATCGAGGCAGTTCTATTTCGGGACAGTATAATTCAGAACATGCCTAGCTAACAGCCGCAGCAGGACCAGGCCCTGTTAAATTCACCCTACTCCACTGAATAATATTCTGATAATTATAGGAATCTCTAGAAGTAGTCTCTCACCCTTCAAATATAGTAACAGGCCACAGTCTGGGCTTCTGGCAGTGTTGAGACAGGCAGGACATTGCAACCATAAATGACCAAAGGAGAATCAATCTTGCACAGTTGCAATTCGCCAGAGTTGCACGCACTCCTTGCTCCACAATGCAGATGTTGTCTTTTGCGGCGTCAATAGCGGCCCTTTAGAACACCAGTTGGAATTGGGGCAGATGGTGAGCGGGAGCTGTCGGGTCTTGTTTGATCCACTACCGCGCTTCCTCTTATCTGACCGATCCCTATGACCTGCCACTGGCTGTGGGGCGGGAGGGACCGAGAGTGTTCTGCCAGTGTCAGACCGCGAAACAGAAGCAGTAAGTGGCGGATTACCTTATCGGAGAGCCTTAGGCTGACATCAATATTGACACTCAGGTGTTGCCGATTTAACTAAACTACTCCATTTTTCCAGGGGTGGATGGAACCCCAGTGTTTGCTGGGACCAAGGCTATATCCTAGAATATCATTAATCCACCCCAGGTGCAAGTAATATTCACTGTAACTGACTTTATTCATAAGAAAAGCCCCACCTTTTACTTGAGTGATTTGCTTTTGTACCATTGAGGGAAGTAGGTTATTGTTACAGCACATATACAAAAGTATTTTTAGAGTATGGGACTGAAAACGTATATAGGTGAATAATGTAAAATGGCTGAATAATTGAAAATGGCCAGCAGTAATATAAAGCATGAGTTTATGGACATTTTACTCCCAAATGGGGCACTTCTGTTGCACCTTTATGGGAGGTATTTCATGCAAATTGCTGCTGCAGAATATCCACGTGTATAGATAAACGACGTAAGTCATGCTAGGTAAATGCATCAGTCAGGCAACTGAATATGATGACTGAGTAATCCGATGTTACGAGAAAAGCCTTCATCTTGGATGGTGGTCACCGTGTCACTGGTGGCCCGCCAGCTCCGCGGAGCGGCTTCAGGAAAGCGCCGCTCTTCTGATCGCTGCACTTCGCTCTCGCTCCGTTGGCTGGCAGCGCAGCAGATGTTTTCCCTCTCTCTCCCTTCCCTTTGTTGCCGATGAGCCTGACCCCGGAGCGTATCCGGCCTTGGTTTTTGGGGAAGCATGTCGACGCGGGGCCCTGGGGACGGTGCGGGGGCCGACTGGAATGGACTGAAAGCAAACGATCTGGCAGCACCCGTGCGGCTGGTCGTGCCGACCGGAAACCCGGCGAGGCTGCATTTCAGCAGATGGGACTTGCATATATGTGTGTGTATCAGTCTTGTCCATCTGTACAGGATGTCCCACTTTTTCGTTGGCTCATGTGTATCACGTGACCTTACATGACTCTAGTGACGCCATGTTTACCAAACCCATGCTAATGAATTTGTTCCTTCTCCACCCTGTGCTTACTTATTACAACTCCAGTTCAGCATTGATCGCAAGCTTCCCAGAAGGCCATAACTGGTCACAGGCTATTTTAGGATGGATCCATTTGGGTTAAGTCTTATTTTGAAAAGGGTTTAATTCACCTCTTCGCAGGAAATACAATTCTTATGACTGATGTCTAGGGAATACGAAGAGGAAGGACTTTGTTGGGGCTAAGATGTCGTTTCCCTGTCTTTATTAAGGCAAGAAAGCTTTCAAAGCAAGAGTCGGGCTGAATCAACACCACCAGAGATCCCACATCCTCCGGATCGTGCCGGGCCTGCGGTAGGCCGCAGGCAAAGAGGGTGTACAGCAGCCAAGAGTGCTCTCTGCACTCCTCTCTCCCATTTTCCCGCCAGCCTGGTTTCCCACTGCTGCTTTTGCAAGCTTTCACGTCACATGACTGGCCTCGCCAGAAGCACCAGACTTTGTATTTTCTGTCAAGGGGCTAAAGATTTGGGTCCCGCATGTGTGTCTATCCCGACAATGGACCTTTGTGGCTCATCACCTCATCGAAGACTTGAGGCCCTGGCAGAGATCACACACAAATTGGAATCCCTCCTTTTCCTCTGGGTTGTTTCCATATCACAAATAACCATGTACCTAGTGGCATGATGGCTTAGTGCACTCTCAGAAAATAGGGTACCTATTTGTACCTTTGCTTGTCACTGGGGCTATACCCTCAAGGGTCAGCCAATTGTACCCTTAGCTGTAGGTAATTGCACTTTATATGGTACAGAAATGAATTCCCAAGGTACAAACAACATTAATGTACCCCCAATGGTAAAAAACAGTTCCTCCTAGTCCATTTATGCATCTCAAAAGGTACAAGACCCTTGAGGGTACAGCCCCAGTGACAAGCAAAGGTACAAATTGGTACCCTTTTTTCTGAGAGTGTGGGGAGCACTGTTGCCTGTAGGATTTGTGATTCAAATCCCAAGCCGTGTGTCTGGAGCGTGATCTCACCGTGTTGTGCAGGGTTCCTTCAGGGTCTCTGATTTCCTCCTGCAGTCCAAAGACATGTGGTTAGGCGAATTAAAATGTCCAAATTAACTGTGATTGTATATATCCTGCATCCCATCCAGGGTGGCACCCTGCCCCGGACATTTTGCTTCCAGGAATACACTCTAGGGACACCATGATTGGACAAGTGGGAAAATGCAAGATCTAGCTGTCCAAAGAAACCATTTAGATGTAGTCCAGATAATCTTATACGTTCTACTGAATGACCATCTAGGGAGGAGTATTCACTTGCTAATTTGTGGTTATTAATACAAGCACATGTTGAAGAGAAGGTTACCAAATAGTGTTTCTGGCCTGATTAAGAGCTTCCTCCAGCTATTTTCCTCAGCACAGAAACAAATCTGTTTGAAATATTGAAACTCCAAAGGCTATCTTGTTGTAGATTCAGTTTATGTTGAATGTCTTACGGCTTGATGTTTCATGGGCTATTAAGCTCTATGGAAACAACACGCCTGGGGAATTTCGTTATTGAATTGCTCTGAACCTGTATGCATCATCCTTTTATCAGTAAGTGCTTAGTCAATCAAGGGTGGCCAAATGCCAGGAAGCACATAGCCAGGCAGGGAACTGGACCACATGATACTCTCTCATTGGTAAAAATGCAGTCACCTGACCACAAGGCCTTGGCCACAAAGGAAAGCCACACAAACCCAGGCAAACCCACATCTTTGTAACTTAGCAACAGAGACGACTTTAATAACGCGGCATGTTAGTTCATGTAAGACAACCTGTTGGAGGATCCACATGGTGCGCTAACTGGATGCAGATCGTTTCGTATTGACCCAGAGCAACTGTTTTGTGGTCATATGGCAGTGTCAAGGCAGACTTAGCTATTGGCTGATGTACCATCCAAAATAGGCAACTCAGCTACAACACTGTAAGACAGAACATGATGACATGAGACCATAATCTGCTGCCAGGACAGGCAGGGGCGAGGCTAGGAATCCTGGGCCCCCTGACAAATCCTCATCCTCGGCCCTCACATCAGGACTACTGGCATACTCCACATATGGGCCCACCGAACCATTCAGGGTTTCCACCCCATTTACGGCGCCTCTGAATACAGTATCTTTCAATCAGGACTGGTAATTAAATACTATTACATAATATATATGTTATATTGAGGCAATCGCCAAGGGCACCATTTGATTAAGGGGGCACAAAAGAGTGAGTGAAAACAATCACAATACCTCCGGTTGCATTCCGTGACATTATACTTATTCACACTAGTTTTAATATTTAACTTTTCTTGTGAAACAGACGCGAGCTAGCTAATTAGCGGCCAGACACCCTGTGCAACTGAAACATGCTAAATATGAATGAATTGAAAACACACAGGGTTGGGCCTGTTTTGAGGATGATCTCAGATTAATATGCATATAGTATATGGTGTATCGGTGTATGTAAAGTGTATAGAAGAATTTCTATTGGAGAATCTTTACGAATGAAAATGTAGATATGCACAGATAATTCTGTCTACTCAGTTAAGTACAGATCTGCCACCCTTTGTTACTAGGTCTTAAACAAGATTACACTCATCCTCAAATAATAGTTAGACCTCTGCTATTTTCTGTTCCCCCTCCGCAGTCAGACTATGCTCTGGAAGATGTTTAGCAAGTGTGGCCTGTTGCCAGGTTTCCATTAGGTGCCGTTTGATGAACCCGAACCTCCATCAGCCGCCCCCGCCCCCCCCCCCCGTGTCGGTGGCCTGTAATGTGTCACTGGAAGAAAAAAAGCTACCCCACGCACATGAAAAGCTACCATTGTGGCCACGTCTGGTTTATGTCCACACTGATAGTATGGTATCCTGCCCATCAGACAGATCCGGCTCGACCACGGGCTGCTTTACTTTGGCGGTCCTGCTCTCCATTCTGCACAGTTTCAGATGTCTGCTGAAGCTAGCTTCACATCCTTTTGGATGTCAATGTCAGTCGCTCAGTAAGGAAAGACTCCTTGCAATCGGTATCCGGCTAACGGTAACAATTTCAGGCTCAAAGGCTACCGAAACATTGGGTTGTGAATGCAGCGACTCAAACTGAGATGCATTCTGTGGTGTAGGCTGAAAAGCATGATGGGACAAACACAAGGAGGCTAAAGGGTTGGGCTGACTCCTCTGAGGAAGGGGAGGCTTGGATGTGATGACCTGGAATTATAAGGTGGGCTGAAGCTTGTGGTCTGACTGTTCATTTGACACATTTTGAGGGATAAGAATCCAACAGAGATGCGACTCTTCCACCAGGGCTTGAACCAATGACCTTCCAATCACAGGTACAGAGGCTTGACCTGCTGAGCCACACACCCCCATACCTGATGCAACAGGGCTTGTCGCACTGAAGCACCTTCACCACAGATTGGTTCTCATGTTAGCAGCTCGACTCCTTCAATTCCCAGGGAAGGAACTGCAGTTGGACCATTGGGTGCCACTTTAACATGTACTCTACTAGCTCAGCCCACATAATAGCAATGTGACTTCACCCTCTCCTTTGGCTTCGCTTTCAATGTCTCCCTTATTTATTTGAAAGTTAATGAATAATGTGATTGAAAATGTAACACTCTAAACTGCATGTGTTGTTGGAGTGTATTTATTGATGCGCCAATCCGTGGTAGCAGTAAGCAGTTGTTCCCAACCATTAAGATGGTTTCTGCCTGGATTTTTTTTAAATGAAATACTAGCATAAGGACATTCTCTGAGTTAAAAATGTCTAACTTATGGACAACTTGTACATTCATAAAAACATTGTGTGGCTTCCGTGGTTCGTTGGCTTGAGCTAAAGTACGTAGCTAATTTTATTATCACTATTTTATTATTATTACTATTATTATGTACTGTATTTGAATTCTTTGAACTTACCTACAAATTCGACTTAGGGAACGGAACTCATTCGTAATATGGGAGCCCCCAGTACATGTACAATTTCAAACCATACCAGTTGCTCCAGAAAAAAAAGTTGATTTTGCACTGTGAAGCAAGGCACCTTTCTACAGTGATTTGTTTCTCCAGCGACAACGGGGGTGATTGGTTAAATTAAATGGTCTTTGGTTGAGTCCAAACAGATTTTTTGCTGCTGAAATGTCAAGAAACTTTATCCAGATGGCTCCCAGTAAAGATCCAGTTAAGCAATGAAATAACATATTTATTTAAAACTTTCTATACATAGTTTAGACCATGATTTGTATGGAAGTTGTGGAAAATAAATCTGAAGGTGATACTTTCAGAGTCTCTTCTTCAGCTGATGTCAACGAGGTGCATCTGTGGACCTAAATTAGGAGTGACCGAAGCCAGATTTATTGGCCGTTGGCTGAGTAACAGACAGTTATCCTTGTGAAGTGGATAATGTATTAGCTACAACCAAAGGAACTATCCCATGTGAGGGTTTTCATAGAGGCTGCTTCTGATGATTTTTAGTTAGATTGCATTTCGAATGGTTGATTAAGCACTTGCTATTTGTAGTCTGGGGCGCGGTTTCCTCCCCCCTATCAGCACCAAATTGAAAACCTGATAATTATCTCTATTTACCACCCTTCGACCATATCCTAGCTGTAGATCTGCCACACAGACAGTACTACATTACAGAACTGATTAGCCTTTTGCTACGCCGCTGGGGATTAGTGACTTAAATGGTTGATGATTTCTTGAAGCTTTTAACACGTGATATATTCCATTTCCCGTTTTTATATTTTCTTGAGCATGCCAAAGGTGTTTTTGACAGTCAGTCTGGCTTGTTCCTGCAGCGTTATATAAAGACTCAAGAGGTGTCGTGACAAAGGGAGAGTGGTGGTGGAACATGTACCTGTACCGTATAAGGTTTCCACCTAAACCATGTCAGGAAAGACACTTTGGCCCTCACATATCAAGCATGCATACAGTAGAACAACAGGTGTACAGTCATTTCAATGCAAATTTCAGGATTTGTCAATTTGGACGTCAGCGTAGGATAAGCTGAAATCCCACGCCAGGTCTTAGATTTGTTGCCGCGCACCACCACACGACAAACCACCCCATGGATGAGAACCTGAGTGCAGCCATGCAGTGGGTGATACCTCAGCACCACATTGTTCAGATGGAGTTGAACAGTGTGAAGGTTTTCTGATTTTTGGCACCCGAATCTATGATCTGTGTTGGCCTTTGAGCTTGGACAAATACCATTTCAATCTAAAGGACCTTGATTTCACTTAAGCACTGAGCTCCTGCTGTGTGCTGATTGGTCAGTCTCATAACAATGCATGTGTTACTAATGTTAATGTGAAACAGCTGGATGAGTCTTTCAGTCAAGGAAACAAACCAGCCAAAGCACAAGATGAGCTGAACTATTCAGCCACACAGGAGCTGTTCAGTTTTAAAGTAATTTGTGAAACCTGAAGTAGCTGAAAGTGTTCCTTCTGACATGGATTAGATGCTGACACTACTAATAGACCAAATAATTCATGAGTTTGGTTCCTTACATCATTTCTGATTATTCAGAGCAGACAGCAGCAATGTGTATTGCCAAAGCACAGTAGCAAAGTAGCATTGTTTGAAATCATGAGCGTGCGTATAACTCCCAGGGAAATCTGCCTTGTCACTTGGCTTTCTAGATTCCCCCTGGGTGGGCGGGGCACAATCTGGCCCGTTTACACCTCACATCATTTACAATTCAGTGCCCATCAATAGTGTTGGCGGCCTGAAATCAAATTTTCGGCAATGAGCATTCAATTAGTGGATAGACCTTCAAAACTCTGGGCGAGGGTAATTCCTTTTCAAGGAGCCGCTTCAGCGAGACAATTAAGGACTGAGGTAGAGCTTTTAAAAACAGGCCACACGCCATAGTCCACAAATACCAGGGCTTGGCAGCTCCTGCATTAAAAACTAATCCAATCAAATAGATCCACGCCTTCTAAATGCTTCACAATCCAACACTGGGGCAGCATGCTCACAAAGTTCTACTGATCTTTTCGCGGCAGTCTATTGTGACCCCCTCCCATTCCGTGAGAGTGCCGTCATGGCACCCTAACCCCCCCCACCCCGAAACACCCCCACTAGCGGATGTGAACCATCTGCGGCTGGATTTAGAAACTGAGGCAGACAACTGCTTCATTGTGCCATCATGGGCAGATGGAGAAGGATACTGGTGGGGGCAGGGGGTGGGGCCCAGAGTGGCCCGGCGCGCCCCAGCGAAAGGAAACAGTATGGGAACTCAGACAAAGTAGCCCCCCCCCAAAGAAAAAAAAAACTGACTGGACAGATCCTTGGTCACCAGACTGTTGTTTGTATCTGTCTGGGGTCTTATGCTTAATCTGGAAAGGTCTTGGTTTAGCACGCGCATGCGACGGAGATGAATTCCTGAATCGGTGATGATGGGCTTCCCGTTATCTTAAATTCAATTATGGGAATACTCTCTGTGCGACACATGGAAAACATCTGTTTATCGATGGCTATAAATTTGGATCCAGCATTTAATAAACTAAATTACTGTGAATAAATTACCCCTTGCTGTGGGGTAAGTGGATAGGCTTTCAACAGAAGATGAGGGTTATGTAAGGATACTCTTCCTATCAAATCTTTTGTCTAATGTAGGTCAAAGGTCGTACCTGTAAGTTTCATTTGGCAAGATTTGGTGAAAAACTGAGGCCATTTTTTGATACTTTTGATAACCCTCTGCTAACCAGCTACAGATAGTAATTAAAGATATCATACAGAGGGCACCTACATTTATGTTACATATTTAGTTTATATTACAACTAAACTATTTACCTTGATGACAAAATGACAAATTATGAAACTCTGAACTGAAATTATACTGTGTTTTTGTTATGAGCAGAGTGGACTTCAGACCTGGTCCAAGACAGAACTTGCATCCAGCAGTGTACAAAAGGTGTATTCCCCACCAAACTTATCTTCAGCAAATACCAATGAACACAGAACCCTCTACTGGGATCAGATTTTAATCTAAATCAAGAATAGTCCAAAAGCTAGTTCTTCCTTCAGAATTTTTCCTGCTTCATGGTCTAGGCATCCTTCCTTTGTGTAAATGCATTGTTTTACATTACAGTCCTCGATAAAAGACAAAGATAAGATGCCATTGCAAGGTATATAGGTACAACCAATTTTATGAAAGAGACTGTGGCTCATCTGACTGTGGCTCTGAGTGTGTAATTAGTATTTGCAAACCACACCTTGCACTACTGTGTAGATACACTATTCAGTGCCATGTAACATTTCATTCAAGACCATAGTTCTGACTTATTTAATCACCAGCTAAGGAATCAGTGTTTTTTTTTTCCCTCAAATGAAGTAACTGAAAAAGGTTTATTATTTCTGAAGGCAAAATATGTGTCAGTAGTTTGGTTTAAGCTGAATATGACAATGAAGAAGATGTGATTGAGATAAGATACTGGAGCAGGTAGGTATTAGGTTTAGGCTGAGCATCTCTGCACGACAACCTCTCAAGAGCGAAACCCAGGGAGTGACCTGTCTCTTTGTGTTCCCCATGGGGGTCCTGATTGGAATTCTAAACACATAAGCTAGGACTGGGTGGGGTGGGGGTTGGTGAGGGTGGTGGGAGTGAATAGTGTGTAAAATTAGGGACCCAGGCTGCAACGTTGGAAGGCAGCTACCTTTGCTAGCAGGAAAGCTCTGCCAGGGTCAGGGCGTGATGAGGTAATGAAGATTAATGGGAGGCCCTGCTGTCTGTTGGTGGGGGGGGGGGGGGGCACTGCCCTATATAACCGAGTTGCTTAAGGGAGCTAGCTGATGAAGACCTGTTTTTGCAGCCTGTCAACAGGCAGTAACTGCTTCCTGTTAAGCTTGAGGAGAAGTCAACGGGATCCTGTGTGTGTCTGTCTGTCTGTGTGTGTGCGCCAGTGCTCCCACTTTCCACACACTGTCTCCTCGGTCAGACACTACACACCTCTGGCAAAATACCTCGAGCCAACATGCATTGTGGGGATGACAAAGCTTTGCTGATAACACAAATCATATCACGAATGCCCCATTGGAAATAAGAAATTGTCCTTCCTGTTATACTGGAACTTGGCCCAAAAAACAAAAAAAACCCTTATTATCTTATCTCTGCAAAGGGGGCTCGGCCTTTGCATTGTGGATTCATAAACCTCAGTGGGTTCTACTCCTTCCAGCATACAGCTGAAACGACAATAACCACACAGGGCTTTCCCAGAACCCAGTCATTAGGACAAGACTTACTAGTAGAAACGTATACCTGCCCTCATAGCTTTTAGCAAAAAACAATATTTATAAATATCCCACTGAATAAAAATATAAAAATCCCAATAGGAAAATTCATAAGGTAGGTTAATAGTAAAACCAACTAATGTGACTTTCTTAAAAACAATTACATTATCTATGTTTAAATCAGTAAATTTAGGCTATTAGTTACAATATAGATGTCGAGCAAAACTAGGCATAAGCGGTAGATATAATGAGCATATATCCTCTTCGGCTGTGTTACTGGGATTCTAAAGTCTCGTAAGCACAGCCCAATAAGCAGCTGCTCTTAACGACTTAAGCTGGCGCCCCACTGCACTTCCCTGCACTTCCGCCGCATGGCCGATCCTTCGGCCTGCTCCTAGGCCCCCGGCCTTTGCGACGATTTGGACCCTTGATTGATTTCACAATATATCAGTGTGCAAAGTTAAGGTCTGAACTTGCTACTAGAAACGGATTTGTTTTGTAGTTAATGTTGAGTTCTTATAAGTGTTTCTTTTCACTGTCAGAGCACGGTTTAATTTAAGGCACAGAATAATTGCTTCCCTGGGTAGAAGCAGGGGGTGTTAACTCAGAAATGGCCTTAATTAATTCCAAAAGGGTATCCCCGGTAATTTTATTTTCCTCAAGAATCTGACCTCCACTACCTAATTTTCTTCAGAACCTTCATGATAATTATTGGTGGGAGGAAATGAGAGCACTCACTAATTGCTAACCTCACTGGTAATGGATGAGAGAAGGAGGGAGGTCAACAAAGTAAAACAGACTGCTAAAACATGTTTACATCCTGTGTCCTTAACGGGAATAAGGCAAAGGCCTGGAATGCGGGCGGCGGACGTTAGCATTTACCTCGGTCTGTGGAAGGACAAGGAGGCTGCTCAACGGGTGAACAGTCCTTACACTTTTAAATGTCATTTCAAAAAAAGCATTTCTGCTGTGATAAGAGCACAAGTTTGACTTTGTCCTGACAGGATGGAATCCTTGTCTCAACAGAGACACTAATAATCAAGGTGAATTATTATAAATCTTTTTAATTTTATAATTATTTAGTCATGGAAATAAACCACACAATATACCGGAACCTTAATACTATAATAATTTAATTTATCCATTTTAATTATTATTTATTTATGATTTCAAACTGTGGGAACGTTTTTTTTTTCTCTTAGAGCAGTAAAATTGCAGTCCATAAATCATGCACTTCTTAGCTCGGAGGGTTCTGGCGACACAAAATTTCAGTTGCCTTAATGATTTATTGTTCACTTACAAAATGATGATGTTTCATCTTGAAGTATAGTGGTATCAGATGTTGAGAGCTTTGTTCTCTCTTTGCGGGCTAATCGAATACATCATCTGACTCTCAGGCTTTTGTCATAAGCCTTGTGGGACAGAGCTGGGCAGAGACTCGGTCTTTAGGGAAGTCATAGTTCTGTCTACATTGCATATGGTACCACTATGATATCACTAATAAAGTGTTCAGTTTTACAATGCATGCTTTTTACACATGCATGAATCAGGGGTGGGTTTTTAAATATTTCCTTATTCTAACCATCTCCAGTGATTAATTAGAAATTTCAACATGTGGTGACATTATAGATGAATATAAATTTTCCTAAAGTGAAATTTTAAAATTAAATGGAGAACAGCATAACGACAATACCCCTTATCACTTGCTGACTTTGTGTAGCTCTAGCTATTAAGGAAAGAACATTCTAGAGAAACTATATCTATTCGGTACACCAGACTAGAGAGCACCTGATGCATAATAAGCATCTAATTGCAAACTCATTCTTTATATTGCATTCATCTTTGATATCCCTTTTTCCAAGTGATGTACACTGTTCTCAGGTTAATGCTGGAGACACATGCAGGATTCACAGCCTTGATCAAATTTGTACCTGTAGCATGTTGCTAACCGACGCCACTAGCCGGCATTCGTTGACGTCTTTGTTTATCTTACCGTACCGCTGCACATGTGGTGTTTGGGCGGCTAACAGGCTTGTAGACAGATGCTGATAGATTAGACCTCCTCTGTTCTCAGCACCCTACTCAACACCAAGCAGGAGATGCTTTGAGGACCAAACACAAGCACAAACAAACGTCAATGGTGACCTTATTGTGTAGCAAGCTTCTGTTTCGGCACCCTACACTCCCCCCCCCCTCAAAATCCTTC
>JAODKL010000051.1:4901439-4917384 GCA_026780765.1 Petrocephalus schoutedeni
CACCCCCCCCCCCCCCCCCCCCCCCCACCCACCCTATGCTTTAATCCATGTAACATGGAAGCTTTTAGGAAAAACAACATAATTGGTTCACCAGTTCCATGTTTAAATTGTTATAGTGAGTGTTAGATTTAATAGGTTAGCACTATAGTCAGGGCAAATGATATATTGGAAAAAGAGCTGGTAAATAGAAGTAACACACTTTTTATCCCTTGTTAGAAACAGATGCAATTGAGTCCATTGTGAAAATAAACTCTTCCCAAGACAAATCCCCATGATTAGTGTTTAATTCAGTGGGGAGAAAAATGTTTTCCTAATTCCAGATATTTTAAAGAATATGCATATATATATATATATACATACATATATGTGTATGTGTGTGTTTTTCCTTTAATCATATATTTCTTACTATAGATTTTATAGATAGATTTTTTCATTGACTAAGATAAACTGCAACTTACAAAAGGAATTTGAATACACTGTTATCGGCAGATCATGCTTTTTTTCCACAATTTTTTTTTTGTTTTTTTTTTACGTGGAATTTTATAATTACTTGTGGTCGCCTCGATAAATATATCACAACCTGATACACGAAATCAGCGAGTTGTATTGTGTGCCCGCCATCTGAAGTTTTGATGTATGTGGTTTGCTGGCTTATTTTATGTTCCATATTAACTTACTCCAAGGGATTAATCAAGCCCATGGTTAGATGCAGGCTGTCGCTGAAAAGCCAATTACCTCCGGATGTTTTTGCTTCCTGTGGAACATTTCTCCAGGCCTCATTCAAATGCATGAGCTTAAACCACACTGTTGCCGTCGAGGTAATGTCATCCAGCCTTTGAAAACGGGCAATGTTTTTATTTTTCGAGTCATTGTGGAATCCGATCATAAATTATCCATGATAAATTAGGAACCACAGTGAATGTTTACTTCAGAAAGAGGAAACACGGTGCGTTTGAAGGGAGCCATCGCTGCGATAAACGGATGGCCTCATATCCTATTAAGCCCCCACAAACTTCTTATTTTCCTGTCAAGAGGCGGAGGTGGTAACCCAGCGGAGTCCTGAAAATGAGCTGGAGTCTCTGAATGTGTTTAATTATGTCGTTAGTGTGTGGAGAGGGGGAAGACGACAGCGGAGCGGAAACTATTTTTTTTGAGTATTGATAGTAGACCCACAGACGCTAGGAGATCTCACCCACAAACGGTACCGATAGTGTGCGAAACATTTTGTTGGACTGTGACCGCTGGACATGCGGAGTAAAGTCAGAAGAGCTTTGATTCTGATTCTAATTGAGTGTTTGTCTGACCAAGTAGCGAGGAGCAGCTATGCCGGATTTCTGTCAAAGGATGGTCTTTGAGCTACAGAGTGTAAGGGAGATACAATCCTAGACAGACGAAAGGCGTCCTTGAGGACTCAGCGTTTTTTTTAGGATGTGGTGTTAGCTTCCAGACCCCATTCCTGGGACCTACAGCCTGAAAGGGCATCACTTACGAGGGTTTAGCCTCTCTCTGATGTGGAGAGTGAGAGATCATACCACATCGGGGAAAAACGAGAGAATGCGTGCTATCAATTATTAACTGTGCTCTGCCTCCGTTTAAAATGAGATAGAGCCCTTGGTGCTGAGTGGGAGGAATTTACCAGAAATGATGGTGTAACCGACATATGCCAGCCAGTTATTCCAGGACTTCCTGTTTGTGCCTTGTTTATTTTTCTTTTGTTGGTTCAGGCTACGTTTGGAAATGGAAAAGAGTTACCATGGCCTTGTAATTATTTTTAATGTAGCTGGTGGAGGCCTACAGCATGCATTTTCACGTCTTAACGTCAGTGGTCTTAGAATGCTACCCACCATTAGAAGGTGTATTCATCATTTGCACTTTAACACGGTTTCCCAGCTGAGAGGTGTACCCTGGAATCTGCTCCATAATCCATAATCATACTATTGCAATGTCATTCTCTCTGTCTACATCTTATCCAGAATTCTGCATCCATGGAAACTACATTTTCCAAGTCAACAGACCACATCACACCTTTCCTCAATCATGTCCGCTGGCTCCCTGAGACACATTAAATACACTTTAAAATACAACTCTTAACTGTGAAAGCCCTTCATAATCTTGTCCTCTCTCACTGATCTTCTGCAGACCTACACTCCCTCTCAGCTGGTCTCCTTTCTGTCCCAAACATTACATTCTGCTCCATGGCTGCTACAGCCTTTTCCCACACTGCAGCCAAGCTCAGGAGCTCTCTCCCCCTTACGTTTGTCAACTGGACTCAATAACACAATTTAAAGTTGCCGTTAAAACACAATTTTTGGCTGGAATATTCACTTTGAATCCATCATCTTGACAGCTCATGGCTTGTTACTTTGTCTTGTGTGATTTTTATGGTTGTTACCATGTTGTTGTTCTCAAGGTGACATTGAGTGTCCTGAAAGACACCTTTAAATAAAGATTATTAATATTATTATTAATAATAATAAAATACCAAAATCAGAATCTTTGGTAACACTTTACTTGAGGGGGCACAAATAACATAGTTACTCAGTTACTACTGAAGAATAAATTATGAAGTAATATGATTTCTGCATGAAATATATGAACCACCAAGATTGGATAATGATAAACGAACTTGGGAACAGTACTTAACTAGTTTCTGGTTAATTAATACGTTTAGTAAGTTTGTACTACTACTTTATTTATACATTATCATCATGCAGACAGGTGACGCTCCCTGCCCATTCACCTGCATTTCACGGCATCTATTTGGAAGGGGAACCCTCCGATTAAAACCATTTCCGGTTTTTAAGTAGCATAGGCCTACACCTCTAGTCTTAGCATTAGCCGGCTTACTGCTTCATGCCGGCCAGCAGTCAAACTTAAGAAAGGAAGAGACTCGAACGAGAACAACACTGCTCAAAAAGCAGACAAATAAGGTATTGTTGGGAATAAGGACCCGATAGGAAGGGAACTGGGGCCGTAACGGAACCCCGCTGCACGCGGGCGGCCGACTGGTCCACTGAGTCGTCTTTGTCACGTCTCCAGTTACACATTGTAAGCAAACTGAAATCAATCTTTCCTCTACAGGGAAACCCATTTAGATGTCAGCGTAAGCAATTCCAGGTAAAAGAGTTCAGTGTGCTGCGCTTTCCTGCGGAAGGAAAAGTGCTCAGTGACAGCAGGATGTATGTTTTATGGGTCTAAAACGAGCACTGCAGTTTCTCTGGCAGAATTGAATCGGTCCCATTCCTTCTTAAAGGGACGGTCATGAATGCGACCGAAATGGCACAGATACCACCAGTGCGCAGACGTCTGTTTATTAATGCTGTCGGTTTGACCTCATTGTGGGCTTCTGTATGTCATGCATGGTTTTGTTATATATATATATTTTTTTTTTTTGGCGAAAATTTTGAGAAAAAGCCCCTTTATAAGTCCAGGAAAAAGAAAGCAGAAGTGAAAAAGCAAGAGCTCCGCCCGAGGAATTATATTGTTTTATTTTATTAGTTTTTGTCTGTTGAATTTCATTGAACACATTTTAAGTAAAATGAGGTCTGCTCACAACGGTACAGATGTGGAAGTATGTGTGTGTGATGGATTGTACAGGACACAACACGAATGTGTTTTCCATTAGATAAAAACAAAACAACGCAACTGCAAAAAATGGCTCAAGATGGATTCTCCAAACTCGTCCTTTAAGGGGCTAAATGATGCTCACTTTTCAATATGTGCCTGTGCTGCACTGCAGCCATGTGATGCATTTTGAAGACTCGCTAAAATGAAAATTACTTTTCTTCCACAGCCTGAGTGACAAATTTGTGTTTTTTTTTTTTTTTTCTTTTTGGCTCTGGTTAGTCGAAGCCAAACCTTCCAGAAACACTCCCCCATGGTCTCCACCCAGGGCTCTCTGGATATCAAGTGTCTGTTGGTAAACTGCGGTCCGACCATTTTCCGATGGCTTCCCCTGGCCCCAAGATGGAGGCCCGCACCTGGAAGAAGAACGCGGTACTCATGAGGAAATGGAAAGTACATGGACAGCTAAACAAAACAGAAAACAAAACACAGCTGACTATGGTTCCGCCCTCCTCATTTTACCGTAAGGAATGCTGGGGAGTGGTCAGCTTAAGTTAACTTTCTTTCTCTACTACAATGGACTCTAACCTTTTCCATGCATTGCAGGTCCTTGGTCTTCCAGAGACACCATGCTCTATTGAACTGTATCGTATTCACATTCTTCACATAAGAATATTTGTGTGGGCCATGAGGGTGTTTGCACACCACAGACTGCAGAATACATCTCAATTGGGAGAGTGGGCATAAGATCATGGCCACTGGCCTGTTAGTTTTTGGAAAGCTTTGATAACTTTTTGTTTTAAAAGGCAAGGATATAGTTCAGGCTTAAATGAAGCTTGGATGCATGGTTTGCATTAAATTATATTGTACATTTCATTCTAATGGATGCCTGGATGAGCGTTCCCCCCCCACAAAAGTTCAACGGTCCATGGTGTCCACCGCATTTCAGTCAGGTGCAAACCAAAATCCATCAGACTGGGGTCTTTATCTCAGTGAGCACTGGTGGTATTTTACAAAGTCACCGAGGACACGCCCCCTCCACAGAGAATCACAGACAGGGGTGGGGGCTAAGAGTGTCATTACTGGAGACAGAGTTGATTGGCAGGTCTGAGGGAGACCTACTATATTAAGCTGAATCACTGTGACACATGTACTTAGAATCGATCTGTAGTTTAGTATTACTGTTGCTATGGGTAACGGCAGTCACCGTGCACATGGCAGGTAATCTGCCCCACATTGTCCAAACACAATACCAAACTCTTTCAGTGTGCTATAGACTACTTTCAAATATTTACAAGTCGCCAGTACAAGTCATGAATCTCGGCCAATAGACTGTTTAGGATGTGAGGATGTGAGGACTTGTGAGGATGTGTGCCATAAATATTTACAAACTAAAACAAGTCTTTATTTTTATTCAAAGCCGCGAAATAATTTATTCAGCCACAAATTACACATCCTTATTTATTTTTATTGCCTTGAGTCCGTAAGGCTTGGCCGGCATTGAACAAAATCTGTTTTATTGTTATATGTCACTGACTGTTCCTCATGCTTCTTGTTGGAAGAAGAAAATAAAAGTATAGCAAGACAACAATTGTTTATGCACAGCTTGAGTGAGGTACTGAAGGAAGAGGGCGCATATCATCCTTGGTCAGAAACGAAAGCCTCGAGTTTAGTGAAGCTTTGTTTCTCTGTAGTTGTCGAGTAACGTGTCCGAAGTCTGACGGGAAACATCAGTGAATCAGAGTGAATCTCCGGTTCTCAGAAGGACTGTCCGGGTGGTTCGGAGCCAAATGGATGGGTAGTTCTATTTTCTTGGTCCTTTCCTGTCCTTCGTCAAGGTTTTCCACGGTTTAAACGAAACCAGGGGCCCTCCCCTCATTGTTTATCGGGGTGGGCTGTTTGTGAATAAACGGGACTGCGGCCGATCGTATCGCGGCCCTGTCAGAGGCAATTCCTGCTTCTCCTGCTGCGAATAAAGGAGCAGAAAGATCAAATGCATTTTATCTGTACTGATAGCGAAGATAAAGGACTACAAGGGATACGAAGAGTGACGTTAAGCGTCCGCGCATCCTGTTAGCGAAACATGGCGAAGTCGAAAGCCCCCAAATAATCCCTTTGTGTGTTTACACTCTTGACATCCTGTTGTTTTGTACTTTTGTTTATATTTTTGGTACATACAGAAAATAGCTTTTCCTTTTGCTTTTATGACCCATTCAGGACGGTTTCCGGGCGTGTTCGGTTTCCAGGGCCCGCCGAGGAAACCTCAGTGCCGCGATCTGCAATCCCGGAGGCGGGGCGTCTTCGTGTATTGCCCGAGATTGCATGGTGACCTCCATGTGCGACCGTCTGCCAGCATTTGCCAGTTTTGCGGTCATTTCCAAAGTTAGTGTCCAACAGTGAGTCAAGTCTTGATCTTTGTATTGACTGTATTTAAAGAGGTATCCTTTTCTCTGTGTGTGTAATGAAAGGAATCAATAGGTGGAAATACAGTTTTGCATGGTAGACATGCAGTGACACTAATTTCTGTCCAGTCAGGCATGGAGTGAGGAGGGTTGTACTGAGATCACATTGGAATGAGGCTTTTTAAATACTTTGGGTCATACACATTTCAGAAACTCCACCAAACAATTAGGCCTACTTAAACCCAGGGCTGGCGTAACCTTTTCTTGGGCCCTAAACAAAACTTTATCAACTTAATTCTCATTTGTCATCTCCCTTCCCATTCTGAAAGGCTGATCAGATTGGGGCCCCCTGGTGGCCGCTGCTTTGGCCCAGTCTTGCTTAAAGGTGATGTAAAGCTATGGACTACATATCATGGACACACTGTAAGGACAGCGATCCGGCAAGATCACTCAGCTGGTGGCCTTGTCTTTTCCCTTCGTTAACACGGTTAAGTGTAGGATCCTAAGGGCCGTGCTCACACTGAAGACGCCTAGGAAGACGAAAGTGACTCAGAGTCCCTAATCGCAAGTCCAAGCTCTAAACCACTGAGCCAGCTGCAGCCTGGAAGGTCCCTCTCTCCTCCTTCCACAAGACAACCCCCACCGCCGAACGAGGCGGCCAAACAAGTGGCGGGGGAGGATCTACAAAACGTCTGTCCTCCTGTCATTCCGTTCATACGACTGATGGTTTTCCCAGATCGCCGAACGTGGCGTTACTCTCCCGAACCGGACTTTCCTCTAAACTGTACATCATGTGGCTGGAAATGAGCAAAGCAGAAATGCACTTTTAGATTTACCTGTCCCTGTTGCATTTGCGCAGAATACGAATGGGAAAATGGCTGAACAAACAAGCCACGTATGACAATTAGCATGATTCAAAATGTGTGTGACGTTGGGTTAAGTCCCATCTGAAATTGTAGTGCTTCTCTCTGCAGTCATTTTGAGGTTGAATAGAAGAACCTGAGGACCCTGGTGTATTTGGCATGCTACCTTATCTCGGGATATGCTGCATTGCAAAGCCTGTCTGCGAGACTGAAATGTGACTGAAGGTGTAGTCTGAGGCCTAGTGTACATGCATAAGCCTCTGGCTTCCTGAGTGTACGTAAGACTGGATTGCAGTCTTAGCAAGTCTCCATCCTTGCACATGGCCATAGGGCCGGGTGTCCGCAGGTCTGCGGCCTCTGCACGTGTGTCCAGATCACTCCGCCTAAGTTAGCACCCCCTCTTCCGTGCCATGTGCCTCTCACAGCTGTCTCCTTCCCCCTTCCTGTCGGATTCTGGGAAATTCCCAGATGAACCAGACCACATTCCCAGACGACTGCAGTTGCGTTTGCCTTGAACACCAGAGAGGACTTTGGTGCTCGGGACATGAAATTACAAACTACTAATTCACAAGTCATAGTTGGACTTGTTTGTACATGTAATGCTTTAACCTAGGGCAGTTTATTTCACCCTGATAAAATCTCCCTTAGTAATATTTTCCTCTAACTAAATAACTAAATAGACTAAACAATAAAGTATCTATATTTAGTTCAATTCATGATTATTTATGTACTTGAGTCTTAATATGCTCCATTGCGATGGAGACTCGTCTGCGGTATCATCACGGCCTGACCTGGCCATGCCCAGTCACGCCTGTAAAGCCAGAACTACCATGTTTATCCTGGATCAGCCCAGGATAAACAATCAGTGACCTGAATTCAGGCCTTTTTCGTTATTTTTTTTACAGTCCTGGGAACTAAAACTCACTCGGTGTATGTAATCCATGTAATCCATGAAGAACTTATGTTAAATTTCCAAAGCTAACCTATAGAAGTTGTCCCAGAAATATATCCTCCTTTGCTTTTCAATTATGAAGGCTGCATTTGGCTAAGAACTGGACTAAACTATTGCTTGGTACATTTGTAGAAACGTCAAATGTCTTGGAGGGGTGGGCTCTTATCTCAGAGAAACGAGAACAACTGCGAGTAAAGTCAGTGTCCAGAAACATGTCCTGTCCTCCAGGCATTTCTGTGCTTGACGCCAAATAACCTGATACTTCCATTAACATGGCGGGGGGGGGGGGATATGAGGTGAATCGCTCGTTCTGCGGATGCTTCCTTGGCAGCTGTCAGGGTTAGGCGACCCCCCCCCCCCCCGTCAAAAGAGTAGGATGATGGGCATACAGGGGGTGACACTATTGGGAGGATCATTTAAAGAGGCCGTGCACTGTTGTTGAGGGTGGTGGCCATGCCCTGGCTGGGATGATGTGAGAGCAAAGAGGGTCTGGAACCCCCCCCCCCCCAATATCCGACATCACTGTCGAGGATGAGCCAAAACAAAACATCTCACCGTAAGGAGATAGAGGGAGCCAATGGTGAATATGGCTCACTGGGCATTTTTCACAGAGACTGTACAGCTTATGCACATGTGGCTTGCATTGCTTATGGTGCCCCTCATCCTTTACGCGTTTTGTGCACATGCCCCTTATGGCCAAGGGCTGACCTCTGCTTGGTTGCCTGGCAACGATCCATACAATGGATTTTCACAGAACAAAAAGCTATTTATGAAGAAAATTGGACTATCAACCAAAACACATCAGCTGAAAGTTTAATGCAATATTCCCTTACTCTATTTTTAATTTGAAATGGAATGAAAGATCAGTCTGTCATCTTTACATTTCCAAAAAAGAAAAACCATGCTAGTTAAAAATTACATGCACAATAAAATGCAATGCTTAAACACATATGAGAAATACAAACATGCAGCTCATGATGATCATAGACTCTGACGTCCCCTTTTGTTTCTTTGGTCTGGAGATGAGCTCGCTTGGAAAACACGCCTTCACGCCTGCAGCCAGTGTTTAAGTCTGAGGGGGACGCGACCAGGAAGCTCGAGATCCCGCAGTGGCTCTGCTCCTGCAGCTGCTGCAGGGACGCATGGTCTGAAATCAATGCTCTGTTGTGTCAGAGCTGCTTCCTGGCCTTATTGGATCAGCCACCCCCCAAACCACCACCCCCCCGGTTACCCAAACTGTGATCTGAATGTTCCCCAGCAACAGCCAGCAATCAGGTATAAACAACAAATAAGATTAAGTCTTTGTTTGTGGTGACTAGCTTGTGTAGCTATGGACTCTGAAAAGTAGGCGTTTATTAGTCCTAACGACCTAACTCCTCCTTGTGGAAGGTTATAACCTCGAGTACTGGCCCCAGATGTCTGCTTATTTGAAATATAAGTGCAGAACAGACAGTACAATATCCAGCCGGCTGTATTGGAAAAATACGCATTCCTGTGCTGGAACCTTTGACAGTGAAGTGTAAACGCAAAGTGCTTTTTTTATAATCTAAAAAGTACGTTTTGTCCTTTGCAAGTTTTTAACGGAAAGTAGCGTTAGCATTAGCGCTGTTTAGTCTGGAGCGGGGCAGAGCAGGGTGGGGCAGGCTACCTGCCCTTGTCATGCGTTTCGGGTGTGCTTGGCTCGCCGTTGCTGTGGGTCAGACAGAGATACTTCCATCCCAGCATGCACCTGCTTCTGCCTGAATAGTTGTCCGTGGTTTTGGGGGCGTATCCCCAAGCATGCGACTAGTTACCTGTTACTTCAAATAGACAGCCTGCCCCACCAGGAGAGATCAATAGTTTCCTTTTAAAAGGGCAATCACTGCCTTATTATTTATTTTTTTATTTTACTCCTGGTGGGTGATAGGTTTCTGTAATTCAGTTTAAGTAATATAAGTGTAATTCAGTCCCAGAAGGACATTTTGACTAACCAGCACAGGTTAAGTACCTAAAACTCGAACCTACATCCTGTTCTTCAGCCACTATGATTCGCTTTTGCACTTGATGCACGCACCTGGGGATTAATCTGTATTAGTTATTAGGACATAGGCCCCAATTCCCCCAGATTGACTGTAAGTATGGAAAAGCAATCTGGCTCAATGTGGACCCTTGTTGTTGAGGCTCTGTCTGCACCTGAGGGAGGGGGGACCCTCAGTACAAGAAGATGTAATAAGGGCTGGCCTAAAAATGAGGAAAAAGCCCATCTGGACTGAGCAGCGCCTTGCTTTGGGTTCATGCTCGGTCATTCCAACTCAGCACCAGTCCCCACGACAGGGCGAGCGGTCGCTGTTCATATGCTTCTCCACGGAAAATTAGCTTCCTTGTAATGTTTGCTTTATCTGCTTTTTCTTTTTCCTTCACTAGCTTCTTTTTTCCTAATCAAGAGGGAATTATCTTCTTTCCGGGCCAAGCGGGGGGTGGGGGGGGGGGGCATTGCTAATTTCAGACCAGCCCCTAGGCTCAATCAGGACAAGCTGAGGATGAAAAACTACGTCCGCTAACAAGGGGAGAAGCTAATTCTAACCATAACACGGTGTCGGTGCATCTCCGGTGGGTGTGCTGAGGCCTGGTTGGACAGTGCACAGGGGAACCTTAATGCTAGTGGAGACACATCCATTCAAAGTGATTTCTGGATTTGCCAGATTGAGACTCACAACTGTTAAGCTTGGAGCTGTTACAATGTTTGAGATGCAAACATCCTGGTTGCACAACCATTTTTGCTGGATGCGACCGGACAACTGATGTAATAAAGGCTTGCTCTTGTGAAGCACAGATTGAGTGAATGTCTTGGGACAACACTGATAGTAAACAAGCACTTGCATCGCAGCTGAACTCTTGCCCAATCACTGGGCCGTGCGGAGCGATGTCTCTTAAACTTATGTACCATAAAAGACCGCACGAAAATCAAGGATGGACTTGACACAATCACAGCGTTGACCTCTGCTAATGTGAAGCAGGAGGAGGTCAAGCACATCAAAGTTGAAGTTCAGAAGGAGAGAAAAGAGGATGACTTCATGATCATGGTGGAATCATCTGGGGTCTCTGAGGCTAGCTGTTAATAGCTCCGGGAATTTAAAGAACCAGGACTAGACCCTTGAATCTTACCCCTTGGTCATCATCTCCCCTGGAGTCTGAATGGAGCATCAGATGGGTATTCTGCCCCAGCTAGAGGGCTGCATCTCTGAGAAGCCCCTCCCACCCCCGATCCCCACCCCCCCTCCCCCCCCGCTCTGATGAATGCGTCCCCTACAGCTAACGGGCCATCGATTGTCTGAGTAACATGGATTCAGTTACATCTGCATTAGCACAAGGAGCAGCGGAAAGGGGGAATCTTTCTCGTCCGGTAATAAGCTTTGTGGTTTGCTAAGTATGGAAATTTAAGCCAGGGCTTTTCATTTTTTTTTTTGGGTCTTGATGAAACGTAGCTAGCGGTGTGACCCCCTCCACCCACCTCCTTCCTGTCCTTCTCATGTTACATGAACCAGCCTCTCGTATGATAAATCCATCCCTTCCCAGCCCTGCCTGCTGAGGACAACCAAGCTCAAATCCCCTTGGCTCCAGCACATCGACTGAGACTGCTCTGGCCATCAAGGTCCTGGATCTGCAGTCTGTAAGACATGTGGTGAAAATGCCGGTCAACCTATTAGGCGGCATAGGCATCCACTTAGAGCACCATCTTCTGAGGGGGCACTGACTTAGCGAGCCGATTTCAGTTGGTCTCAGATGAGGGGTGCTGACGATTAAGCTCGCATAGGGTGCCACATGGTCTCTGATCAGAACTGTGTGGCTGTCATGGAAAGTGGGAGAGCCAAGGTGAAATTCCTTGACAACATAGTAGGAGTCCATCAACTGAGTCCCCCGGGCATTGGCAAATATGGATCAAATGAGGTCAGATAAAGTAAAAGCTGACTTAAATATCGCGGACGGGTAGATGGTTGAGTGTCTTTGTGGTGTCATTACCGATGTGGCCGCATGTAAGTCGGGTTTTCTACAGTCCTGGACAGCACAAGGCAGAGCTGTCCCCCACCTTCAGCAGCTGTCCGGCCAAGGCGTGCCGTAACTTTAAAACACAAAGCACATCCTCCCTCCCGTTTACAGCGGCCCACCGCCACCCGTCCGCTGCAAAGACATGATGGCTACCAGGTGTTCGGCCTGGCTTTTCCCAGCCGTCGTCGCTCACGTGTTTCCCTTTAGTGGTCCTTTATTTTTACTCCTAGGGGTGGGGGGGTGTGCTTCCCAGCTGTGGCTTCTCTTGAGCTATTTACAGATGGCCACTATTGGAAACACATTATTCACTGCACATCATCCAGAAGAAGCCCAAGGGTGGAGGGCCAGGGAAGCCAGCGGGCAAGTTCTTTAGCTGTTCTATGCCCCTATATGAGGTTATGTGCCCCAGTTTCTTTTTCAGAACTTGTATAATGTGCTGATAAGATGTTCTGGAATTATGATATATGATGTATTATATTTCCTCCTTCTTACTTTTGAATGTACCATCATCTGCCATAGTTTTAGACCACCTTCTTGAAGCAGAACTCCTTTCAAAAGTCAAATGTGTTCTGTTTCTGGTCCCATTCACCCCTTGGAAATGGGTCCGATGGGCTGTTACATTTTGACCCTCCTGGAACCTTTGAAGGAGGAAGCCCTTGGTGGTCTCACTCTTTATTCCCTTAGTAGCCCCTTGACCCATGCACATTTCTGTACTCCACCTTGTTCCTGTTCCCACTAATGAATGGAGACTGATATGGTGAGCTTGTGCTGTCTGATCTGAGGGCTGCAGCTGGTAAAGTGGTTAAGGACCTGGACTTTGACACTTAAAATAAGCCTTACCTTTACACCTTTGCAAAACTGAGAATAATCTCAGTTTAATATAACACGATTAAAATTATGGGGGAAAAAACTGCTGGTAGCATCTTTCTGCAGTGTTTCTCAAATTAGTCCTCGGGGAACCCCAGGCAGTCCATGTTTTTGCTTTTTCCCGATTCCCTGGGAGTCGGAAGAGAGCAAAAACATGGACCGTCTGTGGGTCCCCGAGGACTGGTTTGAGAAACATTGTCTTAGTGAACAATGTTTGCCTGTTCAGTTACGAGGAGAGGTTGTATGGGTAAAGGAAATATTCTAGATGGCCATATATCTTCCAACTTCTGATCCAGTGCAGGGTTTCAACATGTCCATCAAGTGAGGCTTGCAGGAAAACATACATTCTGTTTTGGCACATCCGTGATCCACTTCCTGGCAGCAAAGGTTCATTTCAAGTTCTGAGGTAAAGCCAAACGACATTTAATGAATGCAATGCAAATATCAAAACATCCAGCCTGGTCACAAGACCACAAAGATCAGCCGATAACCAGATCACCGAGAAAAACAAACCGAGGCCAGATCAAACATGACCAACTGTCAACAATCACAGGGGCTGTGAAAGCCAAATGGTGGCACGGAGTTACACCAATGAGACACCAACAGCAAAGTCACTTTTAACGAGCACCTGTGCTGCAAAACAGCTTCATCCTGGCAAGCCGGATCCTGGCTGATTCAAACTGGACGGGCCCCTATCCACCGCTGTTATCTGTGCAGACTTCTATATGCGGGAATCACCCCAGGAAAGGGCCAGGAGGCCTCCGCGATACATCAAAAGAACACCGTCATCAAAGCAGGTGCCCTAAACCCCCCTTCCCAGATGAAAACTGAACATGAGGGTGCTGTCGTCAAGCCCAAAATTTATTATAGTCAAAAGGGCATTCTCTGTTTAGAATGAGGTTCAGTTGAAAAAGAGGCCAGGAGAGGGAACGAAATCCACCCTGGGTGAACGGGAAGGGTTTTGTCATGTGAATTAGTGCACCGTGACGTGACAGACGGATCCTCCATGGGGGGGTACTGTACCAAAATGGCAACCCGCAAACCAGCCAGGAATCGCACATCCCACATTTCCTGTAGGGGTGTCGCCGGAGATCTAGCGATTATAAAGCAGACGGTCGACATTTCAGCAAGATGCAAAGGGCTTTTGTCACGGCCCAAGCCCTATTCACGCCGCCCGTCCGCCCTGACGCTGGTCTGTCTGAGCGGCATTTCGCCATGCATTCCTGGGCTGTTTAGTGGGCTTCACCTCAGGAAGTAGCCCAATTAGAGTGTAAACACTGGGGGATTTGCTTGAGGCCAGGGGTGTAATACCAATTACAGCCTTTTGGTTCAACCAGAGCAGTAAATGCTCATACCCCCCCCCCCCCCCGTTTTTTCGTCCTCGAACGTCTGTGTGAATAAACAATGCAATGCCCTTTATGGCCTCTAGTTTTATGGCGCCCCTTTCTGGTGATTTCTGTTCAGTGGTGTCACGACAAGCTGCCACAGGTCTTAGCCGATCCATTTATTTCCTTTTTTGTTCTCTCTGCAGGGTTTTATTTATTTTTGGCCTGCGGTTTCGCAGAAATGTCTCCCTCTCACGTAGGCACAGTCTTGCCGGAAAAGGGACGGTCCCAGCTGCCGTCAAAACATGCTAATTAGCGACGGTCTCGATGCTGGAGTGGGCCTCAGCCTTCCGTGTGGCCCGGGGCTGGATGCGGCTGCTAATGGGATGGCAGTCACGTGTTCCTATGCCCGGCATTGACACCAAGCAAAGTCCCCTTTGAAAAGACACCTTTATGGACTCCTCCAGGGCTCTCAAGCTCCACGACTCAACCTACGGATCTATTTTTAGCAGTTAATTAGGCCAGGAAAATGGCATGGGATGAAAACCAGACTTCATTCAGATGAGTTTGAGAGCCCCGGTCTTAACCTTTTTTTCCGGGTTAAGAGGGATAATTTCTGCTTGTTGGCTTTTGGAGGGAATATCTGTGAGTGAAGCTTTTTCTTTTTCCTCCTGAGTGAAATTCCCAAGTGCATCGCATGTAACCCTGCTGACAGGGGCCTGTCATCCCCAACACCACTTCCTGTTTTGGTAGGACAGCACTTGACAGCACTTGGCAGCCATATCCTCTTAGGCCATGTTTAACGTCTCTCGTCTTTCCATTTCCACCTCTGGGCTATCGGCCGTCTGCCTCCCCAGCCGTATCAGCGAAGCGTCAGAAGCCGAGGGGCCTGGGCGGCATGCAGCGACGCGGCCGTGACCCCTGACCCCTGACTGGCATCCTTCGTCACCTCTAGCAGCCCTTGAGTGTTGTTTTTAGTGCCATTTACGGGGGGTGGGGGGTGCGCTCCAGGGCACTCAGGAAGTCGTTAGGAGGGGGCATCTGTGTTTTGTTAGTGGTGATTTACATAGGACACCTTGTTTGCGAGCAGATGCGGGGAGGGGGCCGGCTTTATGGCCCGCTCCTTCCTGGCATTCTTCCAATGCCTGAGCGGTCAGGCCCGTGACCTCATCCCCATAACCTCATTTTAGTGGGCAATAGACATGAACGAGGCCCAGGTATCAGCCACCTACAAAGAACAGAGGTGTCACTCGACCGAGAAGAGGGAGCTGGTGGGGGTTTGGGCCACCGTGCTGTACAAGAGGGTCATGCTGAGGTCAGCTCATACCTGCCTGTGTTTTAACAACAACAGTGCAGGATGGTGCCGTTGGGTTTATTACAGTCCCTCAGCCAAAGGCAGCTGTTTGCCGCATCTTAGAACCATCTCAATATCTGTGTGCTACAGAAAAGCAAATAACTGCTTAACAGCCAGTGGGCAGTTATCATCAGGCGCTTTTGTTTGAATCGTCTGACGTGAAAATTCATAGATTGTACCATGTCTATCACAGCATTACAGCATAGATATACTTCCCAGCATGCAACAGCCGTGTCTGTCCCCTCAAATGTAATTTGAGACCACCTGGTCTCAGATCTGTGCGGTACTCTGGTTCTGTCCTGCAGCCCAGAAACATTTGACTAAGTGAATATATGGCTTACTGTGACGCGGGACTGTGTAAGAGGTTATGGAGGACAGACAGATCTCAGTCTCAGATGACATATCATTTAATGCTCATTTCAGATATAGGATATAGACTGTCAGATCATGAGCAATAGTAAAATTCATGATACACATTAATTCATGATACACATACATACAGGAATTTTATATATATATATATATATATATATATATATATATATAATTGCTCGTTGACGCAAATTACTGATCAGCCAATCACATGGTGGAA
>JAODKL010000051.1:4948788-4963041 GCA_026780765.1 Petrocephalus schoutedeni
CAGAGGGAGGAGTCGGCTGAGCTCTCTGGGGCATGTGCCTGTAGATGGAGCCTGTACGCGGTAGGTAAACATACCACAAACGCTCCAGGTGAGAGACACGCCAACACCATTGTTCCCCTGATTAAAAAGTGAGGACAAATAACAGCTTCCTGACCCACCCCCTTCCCAGTCGACAATACCTCACGCACGGAAGGATCTCAGCTGGCTCCCGTGCAGCTGTGCGGCTATGTGTGCACACACATGCTTGCACAAAAAAATCCAGTCTCTGTGTCCACACACGTACATGCAACTGTGCAGTCCCTGCTCCTATATAAGACGACGTCCTGGTCACTCTAACCGCTGCATGTCACAGCCTGAGAAACACATGATCTCTGGACCTGATCTCTACCAGGGCACAAGTGCCAGTCCATGGTCCAGGCCAAATGTATAACTGTATAACAAATGTATAACATATATATATATATATATGTGTGTGTGTGTGTTATCCTGAGTGTTATTTTGGCCAAATGGACTATATTGTGCTATATATGGCATTTATATTGTATCTACAGCATACTGTATATGTTATAGCTGTTGTATGTTATTTGCTATTATTGCTAATTACATTATATGTTGTTTAGTTCTGAAATGTGGTCCATGTTGTACTTGTGCAAATGACAATAAAACTTTTGAGTCCTTAAAGCAGCATGGTGGCCTTTGGTTAACCTCCTGGGACTAAATGGGAAGATATCGTTTTCCACCTGCTTCTCTGTTGTAGATCATCTCCATCTTATGAAGTGGCTCGTACACGGCACCGTGGCTGAAGCTTGTTTTCACTGGCAGTCTCTTCATAAGACATTTTCTATCTGACTGGACCCAAGCCCAGGCTACTTGATTTATGCATTTTTTAATTTCCCCCCTGAAGGTTTCCGCCTGGAAGGAGAACTTTCAGATGAGGAGGTCAATATTTTTCATTTGCTTAAGGAGCCTTTGAAGGCCAGCGATACGGCTGGCCCGAGACGTCGGTCTGAGGGGTTTGCAGAGGGATAGATGGGGGTGTGTTTCCCTAATACGGACAGACAGGGTTATGACCGTAGGCCTCGAAAAGGCCATGCCCCGAGTCAAGGAGACGAGTGCATCCCTGATTAGGGATGTCAGTGAGAACAGCCCCCCTGCGCCGACCCACTCACATAGAACGAGCCTTGTTGCCAAGACTGGGAATCCATTTTGGAAACAGGGGGTGATACATGTTAAATGCCTCTCAATGGGACACAGAAAGCAATTCCATTTGATTTTTAAGACTTATGTATGAAAGACTTAATCCAGTAGCACTGTAAAAGTAAGCTTAGTAATATTGTGTGTTTATTATAATTATTTTGATTTGACATAGGGTAGATTTAATTGACTGATTATCTTAAATAAATTTCGACTGCTAACAGTATTATGGAAGATAGATCAATTTCCCACACCCTTTAACACTATAGTATGAGATTAATGAAACTATATGTAAGAGAATCTTAATCTTAATCTTAATAAGGACATCAAATAATTTTAAATGGTAGGAAATCAGTTAGTGTGGTTGGTGTGTGGCTCAACAGGCTAGGATGTAATATAGAGGAAATCCCTTGGTCAGAAAAGTGATGTCACGACCCGGCCCTTAAGCAAGACCTTTAACCTCCAAATTCTCTAGAGATTGGCTGATTCTGATTTCTTAAAAAAAAAGGAATGTATGTCGCTTTGGATAAAAGTGTTTGACTAACATGAAATTACTACCCTTAGAAAATTCTGAGCTGTAACTCACCTTGTCACGGAGAGCAAAAACAATGGCCCGCCTCTTCCCACCCATCTTGCCACACCACCCAGTAGAAAGCCAGGAAAGTTACAGCCCCGCCCCCAAATGGCCCTACCCTCTAAATAAATAAACTGTACATTCTGTCATCTGTAGCTGCTTTTGTTCAATAACTGCAGTATGCCTGCCGCAGTGGTGGTGTTCATGGCAGGGCAGCCAAGGCCAGTAGGGAGAAGTAGCCAGGCACTTTTCCAGCGATCAATCACTATTGTCGCCAGGCTCGGTCATGGTTCACACAAATTTGGGAATGCATCACTCCCACTCTTGTTGCCTTGTCAAAATACCCATACCGCGGTTTCACCAACTTTCATCACCCAACCAAGTTCACTCAGGCCTTTTCTATCACCTCTTAGAGTATCTCTTTTTTCAATAATACCCTAATTATTCTATTCCATAATCATTCGTTTATGCCTCTGCTACCGTTTACAGATAATTGACAAGGCGCAACATTCAGTTACTAAAGACCTCTGTGCAAGACACGACGCAGTAAATACTAATATATGTTTAAAGACTTAAATGAAAATGTGTTCTATTTGTACTTTAAGGATCAAATATACCTTATATACATCATGTTGTGTTTTATTAACGTGTTTATTGTGCATTATTGTCACGATATTTGTATCTGGTATTTAGTCCCCCCAGATAAAAAAAATCCCCCACTTACAGCATCGAGGGGCCTCCCTTCACCAGTTACAGTTATTTATTTGCTGCATGACCATTATTTTACATTGGCAGTCAGTAGACTGTCCCATACCACAGCTGTCCATGTATTCTGACCATCCACTTCTAAAAATAACTTCCCTACAGTGGAATATTTATAAGAGAAAAGTTTCCCTATTCCCTTTTTTTGGCTTGCCATTTGTGAATCTTCCAGCTACCAGCCTAGTTCCACACCCGAGAAGACCAAATGTGGAATGACAGCTATACTTATTTGGTTTAGAATTGTATCACAGAAAACACAAGCAGCTTAGGTGTAAGATTATTAGTATATTTCAAGGGAATTCCCCTGTAAAATTCAGTTGATTTATATCAATACATCCAAATAATTTTTTTGATCATGAGCTGAATTCCTGCATGGATATATTTCTGGGTTTTTAAAATAAGACTTTTCAGTTGGTTTTTGTCTGCCTCAGCAAAGAACAGCCATGTGTGGTAAAATAAGTCCTTTAAAATGTGAAATGTGGGGCGAAAGGGTTTAGGAACACAGAGGAAATATGCCATATCCATTTATGGTGGCGTAATACCTAGAATGCGAGTGTCTGTTGAAACCTAACAAATACATCTGTTGCTTAAGCAGTCAATCAGTCAGCACCGACCCCCCCGCTCCCTGGTACACACACCCACAAGTGCACGCACACACGCACGCCCACTCACACACGCACACCCACACATGCCCTTACCGCCCTCACCCTGTAATTGGGCACAGAAGCATCCCTTTTACTGCATGCCTTCATCGTTTCATACCTCTGCCTCAACACAACGAGTCCGGGTGACTGACGGGTACGCTTTCCGCGGAGAGTCAGCCGCCGTCGCTGCTCGTAGAGGGTGTGGCCACTCCCGCCGCTGGCTCCGCCTACTTGACCGCCAGCAAGAAAGGGGGAAAGCTATTTCCTGACATCTGGCCAGCACCTGCTCGCCCCGTGACAGCCGGCTTTGTTCGGCTGCGACGTGTTTCATTCTGCGCACTGATCAGAGAAAATGTCACACTCGCAGAAGCCCCGGGAACAGCCATTTGATTAACACTGGTGCTTCACTGGGGCGTGAACCACTTCTGAATATCATCACACTGCACACCACCTCCCCCCAGCCCCCAGCCCCCCAGACTCCACCACTTTTAAACATCCCGTCTTACCATCGCTGCATAATTAGCAACAAGCATCTCCTTAACTGTCCTTTGATTTTCATCCCACATGTTGGACAGATTACACCAGCTACAGGAACCCTGAGGATGGGCTCTAGCCAGAGGTATCGCGGGTTGAAGGAAGACGGAGGCTTGCCAGATAGTGGGTTATTACCATACCTGGATAACCATGTGACCTGGCGAGCTGCAGGTACTGGGATGTGTGAATCAACAGCAAACACGCCAGAGCAAATATGGGCCTTGTCTGCTTTCTTTACACTAGTTCACTTCACTCAGCCCCTTAATTCCATGTCCAAGTGCATACACGTACAAAATGTGCATGATTGCATATATTAATTCAGTAAGCAGGGAAATGGAAGCCTGTAATGTTATTCTTTTTACTTCAGCGTCCCTAAAATGTCTGTACAAATAGATGATGTGTTCTCTGGAGTCCATTTCACCTTTAGGAAATGAAAGCACAGACCTGTTAGATAACGTATTAGCAAAGTTGTTCTAGTTCATAAAATAATGTCTTTTGGTGGACAAGCAGTTGGAATATTATGCTGATTCTAAGCAATGTCCTCTGGGCAGTGAGATTTGTTCTAGGCATAAATGGTTGATATCTTAGAGAGGTCCAACAGTGTTATATTATGTTCGTTTGTGCCCATGCACCCAGAGATGTTTGGTTAGTTTTGGAAGTAAATTCTATGCATCTGCCATAGTGCTTCGATTCAAATTTGCATCAAAGTACAAATATCAAAGGATTGTAGGTCTAGTAGGGGATCTTGTGCATCTTGATTTACCGGACTAATTAAATTCTTATGCTAGAATTTCTGGAAGTTATCTTGCATGACAATGATGGGTGTGAACGGGTATGCAGGGGTGGGGTCGTTTGGGGCGGGGCCATAACGTTCCTGGCTTTCTATTGGGTGGTGTATCAAGATGGTTGGGGGGGCATTGTTTTGCCCTCCAAGACAAGGTGAGTTACAGCTCAGATTTGTCCACGTGTAGTTTTAAATGAGTAATTGAATGTTAGTCTTACAGCTAAGTTTACAACTCGTCTCGTATCGCCAGGCTCAGTGATTAGCCTACTAAATTCTGCACGTACGTAACGTTCACTTACACAATGGAGTTAGAGACAGGTAATTTAGGTAATTTCATTACCTAAACTGGCTCTATGGGATTTTACTCTTCACTTAATTTTCGTTTTACTCTCCAGGCGTGTAAAGGTACATACAAGCGTTTTTTTGAAGATTTATGCAGAGTATACCCCCTTGTAGGTCGCAATTAGACCATTTAGTCGAATCTACCAGTTTAGAATCGAGATATTCAGTGTTTTAAGTGAAATTTGAGATTTATCCTTCAAATATGTTTGAGAACAATCTAATGCTGTTCGTCAGATCAGACGAATTAAAAAACATGAAATGAAATACAGGCATTTTGCGGATAGGCCTATAGGGGATCTCTTGACATAAAAAACGCTTCAGAATAATTCGTTGCAATCTTATTCTTAGTCGCAAACTTAATGGGCGTTCACAAATCGATTATGAGCGCTCGCCCCGTATTTTTCTGTAAGTTAATTCACAATATTTAAATCAAATCGTTTACACCACTAATGTCGCGTTAAGAAGTAGACATGCTAGATTTGATCGGCATGTCAAGGCATGGGTGGGCAAAGGTAAAATCACTTTTAACCATTTATAAAATCACTTTTTGCTATTTATGCAGAGAGTTTTACAGCGGTGAATTGCTGGTTAGGGTGTCTCGCAGGCACTTTTATCTCTAAATCCTAAAACCTGCTCTGAAATTGCTTTCCTCTTATTTGCTCTTCTACCAGTTCCTGATTTTTAAACGCTTTACCTCAACATTTTCCATTTTGCATTTATGATCAAACGTTTAATCTCATTAATGAATACACTATTTTCCGGGCGGTAATGATATAATCTAACAATGGCCATCATAAATCTGGACACGAAGCACGACTGAAAATAGTCGCGGAAATGTTCTCACTTTTATGCATCGCATTAACAATTACCCCGTTTTCTGTGTGCACGACCATGTTTAAAGCAGTAAATGTTTCGACGTAGCAGGGTGTCTAAATTAAGCTCGCTAAGTCTCTGTTTATTTGTAGCTTTTTATGTCTTGACTAATTATAGGTGTTTCGCTTTCACTACAACAAGTCCGGGAGAGGATTGTCTCCTAATCCGTATGAATGCTTGTGTTTAGCCGTTAAAAAAATCAGTTTACTGCTGCCAAATCCTTCTGACTCTCATCAAAACATTCCTTGAATGTCTGGACAGATTAACCATGAAGACACATGGTAAAAATGTCATCTTATCATGCGAAATAATTGGGCAACTTCGATTCGTTTTAGTGTGAGGCCAACATCGTCTGTACCACCTGTTGCACTATCCATTAATCCACAAATCCTTCCACTCATTTGACTTTTGACTTCTATCTAGGGCTTGATGAATATCAGTTAAAACGCCTGTCTGTAAATTATTATTAATACCAACGTCTTTTGTGACCTGAATTACTTGCAGATCTGAGACGAAATGCATTATGTGGGAAGTACAATAAATTAACAAATATTATTGAACAGTCGTCGCCAGTCGTGTCACCCCTGAATGCAACCTGGACTTGATCCGCTGCGGCCACACTTGTTATTTGATATCTTAACACTGTCGCCCAACGTGCGAAATGGCAGCTTAACAGCGCAGGGCAACTCGATATGCTCCAAGACATTTAGTGATCGGGACAGCGCGCCTTTGTTGTTTTTGTGTATAATTGTGAATAGCTCGTATAGACGGAAATGTATTAGCAAAAAAAAAACAAAAACATTTTTTCCTAGTATAATTACTCTTTGAGCTATAAATGTTACACAAATAATATGCTCTCCGTGTGCTACTTAAACCGTTTTAAGAAGAAAAAAAACGCTGTATTAATTACTGCGGCTGCAACACAAAACACACACATATATATATATATATATATATATATATATATATATGTGTGTGTGTGTGTGTGTGTGCATGTTAGTCTCTCCCTTCAGTGCATCTGACGGTATATTTATGTTTTAAAAACTTTATTTTCTCTGCTTTATCGATGCTATTGCATTGCCGTCGCAATGCAGCGTTTCACCGTCCCAACATTAACTGCAGTGCGCGTTTTACGGCGTCGAGCAGCGTTTAATAATTTAAAGCGGTTTTAGGAGCAGTTGACGAGGTCGTTGCAGTTAAAGGCGGTTATCTATTGATAGTGAATTTGAATAGGTAGGACTGACTTTTGTTTTGAACTCCCCATTATCACACATCCGGATGTAATGCATCCCCGACACCAATCACGAAGATCAAGAACAGACACGGGCAGCTTATCTATTCTTCCTCCTCTTAGCGGGATTGTTAAGGTGGTTACATAAGCCCTTGGAAAAAAAACCCAGCCGAAACCGAATTTGCCGACTCCGCACGAAGAATTACGAATGCGATGCCCATGATACTGAGTTTTGAAGGCTTATTTGGATTCTGAATGTTATATAACTGAAGTTGTAAGTAAAGTGAATATTTTTAATTAATGAACCTCGGCGCTTTAACAATGATGCGCGTCTCTATTTTCAGGACTGAAATTAAAATTTCATCCGGGCCGGGAAATGACAGTCGGCTGACCAAAAAAAAAAACAAAAGAAACGCAAAGAAATGCTTAATTTTACTGCGAGCTGAGCCCCCTTAAAGGAAACCCTTCGCACGTTTGATAATTGCCCAGCCTCCCGCTGCTAGCCAATGAATGGCGAGCGGATGCGGTGTATCCTCTCTCGGTAGCCAATGAGAGGCGTCCGGTGTCACAAGTACAAACCTCCAGCTTCCCATTCATTCCGTAGTGGGGAGCAGCGCTTGCGGTGCACGGAAGGTGACAGTTTGTAACGGGAGGCTCCGCGCAGCAAAACCAGCAGCAGTCCTCGGCTTTCGCGACACGACCACTGATTACTTGGATCCAGCGTCTGAATTATGTCCCCGCTTTTTGGCGTGCGTGCCGATTTTTGGTTTTTAATCAGAATTACTGAAAAACTGAGTGCTTGATTAAGCGACTTGTCTGCAGACTTGCGCTGCCAGACCAGTGAAGACGCACTCGCGTATTCCTATACATGCACCCCATGTGCGGATTTACAACATCTGAATCATGCTACGCATACGTGTAGAAAAAGAAATCTCCCGAGGACCTACGTTTTCGGCTTGGAATTTACAATAACCTTCTTTTGTATGAAACTTTACTGCGAACTTTTTCATGCCTTTTTTGGATTGATGTCTGTTTGTATATTGGTTGATGGATTCGGCATGGATGGCTGCATATATAGATAGGTGAGCGTTTAATCTTAATATTAAGCTATCAAAGAAATCTGACAACCGGTATAATGTAAACTATACTGTCTAACTGAATAATTACACTTACACGTGATGCCGAAATAGCACCAAAAAAGTGTATCTGTTTGTAATGTACAACAAAGCTTTTGGGTAAAGGGTATGAAGTAACTTTACGCGTATGTGTTCATCTCATATATGCATTTTTTCCGTGCATAATAAATCGCATTCATTCTTGTAAAACGCATTGCGATTTGTATTTGGACCTGTCGACCACCGAGACAATATCGCTGAGGTACCACGTCTGCGTTTATTTCAGCGATGTGATTTTTAACATCACACGAAATAACTAAGAATACATTGGACAAGCACTTAGAGAAAAAGGATGGATGGACGGACGGCCGAAATAACTTAGCAGTCCCCCTTTAAGAGGCGAGTCGGCCCTCCCGTGGCTACCAAACCCCCCTCCCCCCACGGCGCTTGTTTTCATTCATAAGTTTCGCCGTCTTCCTCCGGCGGCGCGTCTCCGGCCCCGTGTTTATCAATCACTTGCCCGCTCTCGGTCACAGCGGGCGCCGCGTTACCGCTTTAACCCGGGCGCCCATCCTTCCACCCCTGCAGTCGGCCCCCTTAGCAATCGCGGTTTACGGTCGGCGCACGGAGGCGCTTGTGCGGGGGGGGACCCCGCCGCGGAGAGGACGGGTTAGTCGGAGTGAGGATTTTTGCCCGTCATTGTCAAGATCGGTTCTAGACTTTATTTACTCCCTGGAACAGTCCTGGGTGCAATGCGGACAAATAAATTAATCAAGGTAATGGCGAACGAGCTTGATTAATATAACACGGGTATGTTTTTTATTATTGTAGCACTTTCAAATAGTATGCTGTTATTGCTGTTATTTATTATTATTATTATTATTATTATTATTATCGAAAACGTGGTTCTACACTATCCGAGACTGACTGTTTTTCTCCAGCGTTTAAAGTTGCAGTGTCCTCAGTTTTCTAACAACAGTATTAGATCACACGTGCATATCACCGTGCTGTACCTTTCGTTTTACTCTCGTTATTCGACACTGAGCTCACATCTGTCAAATGCGTTACATCGGTTCTTAAGGGGCAGACCGTGCGGTTTGGCGTGGACGGTGATTCGCCCGCCCCCCCCCCATTTGGTGCTGTGAAGTATTTTAATGTTAACTAACTATACAAATGTAAATGCAGATGGGAAGCATCTGCAGAGTTTCAGATGTGTCACTGCAGAAAGTTGGTTGAAAAATCAGGGAAGTGTTACATGCATTTTGCCTTTGTCTTTAAATGTAAAATCGATTGAAATTTCCCCCTCTGTCTGCCATAAAACACACAAATAGACCATAGAAGGACAGCATGTGAAATTCTTTATAGGTCTGAAATTTTCCGAATAGTGGCTAAGACCTTTTTTAAAAGAGGACATGGCTCTTTATTTTAATCCTCATTATATCTTCCTTTCCGCCTCTTGGCAGGATTTCCGATGCATGCCAAGTCCACAGTGAGTGTCGGAAGTGGTGATCGGCCCAGATGGACGTCCAAAGTCAACACGGCCCTGGCGGTATGCTGGTCGTAATCCGGCAGCCCCCGCATGGGGGCAGGATCCGGCTAGATCGCGACCGGGAACTCCAGCGCCCCGCCGTCCTCTCGCTGGACCAGATCAAGGCCATCCGGTCCTCGAACGAGTACACGGAGGGGCCCGCGGTGGCCAGGCGGCCCCCGTGCCGGTCGGGGAAGCCGGAACGCACGCACGAGGTCGTCGGCGTCAACAACAACTGTGAGCGCGGGGTCCCGGTACCGCCGCGGCACGTGGGCCGGGTGCCGCCGCTCAGCCGGTCCACCAGCTCGGGGAGCTCGGGCAGCGGCTGCTCCGAGCAGGGTCTCCTGGGACGCTCGCCGCCCAGCAGGCCCGAGCGAGGCCGGCCCCCGGTACGCACCCAGCCGGGCTCCCTCGGGGAGTCGCTGAAGCCGGCCCTGGGATCGGTCGACGAGTCCGGCGACGCCCACCGCTTCATCTGCGAGCGGTGCGGCCGGTGTAAATGCAGCGAGTGCACGGCACCCAGGACCCTGCCCTCGTGCCTGGCCTGCCACGGTCTGTGCCTGTGCTCGGCGGACAGTGCCGTGGAGAACGCCACCTGCATGTGCCTGGTGCGGGCCCTCTTCTACCACTGCTCCGACGACGACCAGGGGGACTCCTGCGCCGACAGCCCCTGCTCTCTCTCTCGCCCCCACTGCTGCTCCCGTTTCCTCTCCATGGGGCTCCTCTCCGGACTTCTGCCCTGCTTGCTCTGTTACCCCCCTGCCAAGGGCTGCGTCAGGGCCTGTCAGGGCTGCTATGACTGGACCAGAAGGCCAGGCTGCCGGTGCAAGCACTCCAACACGGTGTACTGTAAGCTGGAGAACTGGTCACCAAAGGGCTCCGGCAAGCCCTCCTGATCTGGAGAAGGAATTATAAACCGACACCGGTGATAATCGCTGTATTATTACTATAATTATTATTATAGTGTGTCAAAATATTAGTGCCTGTCGATTTAAATCCTAAATTTGGGCCAAGAAACCACTTTTTTTTTTCTTATTTTGGATCTATCCTTCATTTTCGAGATGTGACCTTACTCCAAACCAGTGTTTGCCTTAGCGGCCCCGCGTGTCATCTTCAGATACCCGTCGACGCTTTTGACACGTTAATGCCCCCAGTTCTACCTTTTGCTTTTGAGTCTTGCCTGAAAGCCCCTTACCAAATCTGTGAAGGACTATCTCGACAATATGTAGCTGTTACCGGATCACCGTGGCAACCGGTACCGTTCCAGGAGTAATCGGTTAGCGACGCATTTAAAGTTGTGCCTGGCGGTTGCTTAGTGATATTTTGTACAGGACTTTTTTTTTTTTCCATTTGTTTTCACTCATATTTCACATTTGTTCTGTTCAGACACCACAGATGTGGCTTTTTTTTCCTTTTTGTAAATGTTATGTATAAAACCTAAAGATGAATAATGGCTATTTTTTAAAGAAAAACATGTCAGTTAAAACCCCTTTTGTTGTAAAGAATATTTATTATGTGAAGCTTTATTATTTTATGATATTTATTGCAAAAGACAGTCTTGAAAATTTACTCATGTCCGAATATAACAAAAATCAATACTTACTGAAAAATTAAATGGTGACACAAACTGTTAACTATAATGCAGAAAAAATATATTAATTAATGAACAAAGTTTGTGTCTTGTCTGTTCTTCTTTAGAGCTTCTTCCAGTCTTTGCTTTCATGGTTATAAGTATACCTGTTATAATTAGACTTCTTCAGGACAAAGTATCTCAGTAGGCGATTATACTGGTATAACACCACAACCAGTTTACCTGATATCTGGTGGAGAGGTGTTGTTCAGATTTACCCTAATGGGTTTTCAAAACGGACTTCTGCATCATTTCTGCAGAAGTCTAGATTTTATGTCCAAATGTCCAACTCTTACTGAATCCCTTATTTAAAGTTGAATTTGGTGTAACTTTGGTCAGGAAAGACCTTAATTAAAAAGTTGCCCGTCATCCTCAGTGTTAGAAGTGTTGCTTGGGTCAGATATAAATCCCATTGGCTGTTTTTTTTTTTTACTTTTGGCTTAATAGCACGATTGCAGTGGAAATCTGAAAAAAGGCTTAAGCATCTTCCTGGCCTCCAAACCAACACCTCTAAAAGGTCAGCCTGAGGACATGGCTGAGGGGGGTGAGCTTATTGTGGGTTTTATGGCATTATGGGGGAATCTTTATTGACAACAAATGGTCCAGACTGAAGCTCGGGGAGACAAAGCTACAAGTTCCTACATCAATCACGGACCACCTGTTCGAGAGTAATAAACGGCCAATCCGCACCCACGTTTCATAGTTGGCGTGAGTAGGTAGGCCACTTTCAGGTGTTGACAAGACCTGCTCTGGCCCGATCCGACACCTCTTTATTTTGTTAGCCTTCCGTTTCTCAGCTGAAGAAAAGCAGATTGACCCCGAGGGGAAACTTAGCTCGCTGATCCTGGACAAAATCTGACGGAAACCTCTGTGGCTTCGACCAGGAACACATGCAACGTCTATAAATACCAGGGTTGTCTCTCAGAACCGAGAGTGAGTAATTAACCACAAGGTATTTTTAGACTGCCTTGGTTAGGCCCGTGGGCCTCTGGAACAGTCTTGCCTTGCCTTGGGTTTGGAGTAAATATACTGAAGCAATGTACATTATATTTTATAAAAGGCACTAATTATATGAATTCTTTTAAGATAGCAGTAGTGTCATGACCCTACAATGTGATATTTTGTGATTTTCAATTACATATTGCGTTAGCTATTTGGTTACTAGTAATTCCATTGCCGTTAAAGGCCTTATATTTGGAACTGAATGGATTTCTCTTCTCCTTAAAACAATCCCAGCACTGGGGATAATTTTATCGGTCGACTAGTCATGTTTTTCGATGTGGGCACAGATTTTTGTTTCTGCGAGTACCTTAGCGCAGATTAGCGCCTTGGCGACAGCCCCTCACCTACGTGTACTTGGGCATAAGAACCACGTGCTTCTCTTTTGGGATATTATGCAGAGTGCTTTAACCGGAGGAAATAAACAAGGCAGCGCCGTACAGGTGATTAGGAGTAGGTAATCTGGAGGTGTGATGGCAGATACATATGCTGTCAGCAGCTTAGCGATTAGCGGTCACGGAAATTTAATAATGTGACACGCAATGCCATTGAAGGGTACCTCCAATTTTTTTCGATTTGTGTATATTTGTGCCGTGTTATATTCAGTATTTATTCTGTGGGTATAACACAGAGCGACTCTTCAGATAGCAGTCCCGGGCCTGAAGCACTATGGTGCCAGCTATCTGTTATCCGGCTCTGTGAATTTAAGAGGAACAAAGTTGTACGCATGTGAGACTCTGCTGAAACCTCAGCTTAGGAAACACCATCTGTTTTCATTCCACCTGTAGAGACAGGCAGTCAGGATGTAGGAAAAACATAAAAATAGTTCTACGGCACTAAATCCACTCCGGTGGCAGTTTCAGGCACGTTTGTCTTCCACATCATTTTTTCTTTTTTTTTTTTTTGGCACGGTGTTCGTTATCTTCTGACGCTGATAAAAAAGGTCAGTTTAAAGCCATATATTTCACAGCTCAGAAGTTTGACGAAGCGTCACTTTACTTCCAGGGACGTGAGCACGACTTTCCCTAAGGATCTTTATTATTTAAATATTGGGCACCCTCCAGTGACACAAAGAGGTTTTCTGGGACAGGCGGAACCCCCCCCCCCCTCATCGACGCACACAGAGGCTGGATGCCCCCTCCCTCTGCATGGTGATTGCTTGGTGAGTCAGAACGGAACCGGCGCCCTGTGCCTCGAAGGCAGCCGCGGGAATATGATTCCGTCGGCCGAGCGCTTTCCATAAACATTCGCGGAGGGGATTAATCACAAACAGCCATCTCCGCTCGCCTTCCTCACCCAATGTGCTTCTCATCATTTCCGCTAGAACAGTATAAATTGAAATTAACAGCAGGGCCAACAGCGTGGGTTGGGAACTGAGGGCTATTTCTGTGCTGTTGAAATTCGTTTTAATAGCCCCGGAAAAGAATAGCTTATTTGCTGAATATTACCCGCTCTTGAAGAGATTAGACGTTAAAATTTTGGCTAGTACCTGTAAACACATTAAATAATGTTTAATAAAGAGGATTTAAAGCTTATATAGTAATAGTGTGTTGTTTATACATCTGAGAGGGGATGTTTTGCTTAATTCCTAATGTGCTTAAAAATCACGCTTTCCATTTCATTTCTGTGATGTTGTAATGATCAGTTTAACGTTCGGTAAGCACTTCTGTCCTGGTTCTGAACTGGGCCGAAACAGGATGTGGGTGATGAAACTCTTGTTCTCTTGGCTTGTCCGTCCGCCGACCCCTCCTTAGTGAATTGGGAAGGGGGAGGGGTGGAGGCCAGCCTCCTCATTCAGCTGCATGGCCCCCAGGGAAAGGGGGGGGGGTATTCCTTTGGGTACCCCCTCCTGACACGTAGGCCTGAGCACATCCTGTCCCACATCAGTAAGAATCTCCAGCTGCGTCTTCAGAGAGTCAAAGGCTCCCAGTTTTCAGTCTTTTTTTTTTTCTTCGTCTTTTTTAATAACTCCACGTAACGCTCCCTGCTCCTGGGCCTTCTACGCCTCCATCCCCCCCCCCCCCCCCCCCCCCCCCCCCCCCC
>JAODKL010000051.1:4976069-5009192 GCA_026780765.1 Petrocephalus schoutedeni
AAGTATGATTTTTCAATGACTTATACAAGTATAACATAAAAAAAACCTACAAAATGCTTTTGGGTAATGAATTTCCTAAAGGTTCTGTCCAGCTGAGCTAAGGGGTTCGATATTCGTTTACATCTAAAATGAGAAAAGATGACAAAACTTAACATTTTATGACAACCGTAAAGTTCAGAGCTACTTTATGGTGAAACAGTTCAGGTTGGGTTTAAAAGTTGTAAAGCCAAACATAACTGGTCATTATAAATATATCAGCTGTACATAGGAATAGACCAGCAACCCCATTGTAAATTTTCTAATCGATACTCGATAAAGAAAGGGTCAATAAATGCATTATAATGTGGGGTGGCAGAGTGGGGTTGGGCTGGAGATTTGAATGTACCCCCTGCTAGGTGCTTGGAGTTTGCATCTTCTTCCTATGTTGCATAGGTTTCCATGATTATACCAGGTTTCTCCCATAATCCAAAAACATGCAGTTTGGTGTCTCTAAATTGCACATAGTGAGCATATATATGCCCTGTGGTGGACTGGCATCCTATGGAGAGTGCTCCCCTTATGCCATAAGCTGCATGGAATCACCATCGGACCCCACTACCCTTACTGAGAAAATAGTTGGATAAACTACGAGGTGTGAGCCTATCCTATTACATTAGGAATATGCAAGCATGTTTTTAATAAGTTTATTATAGATATATTACTCCAAAATAAAATCAACATGATTCAAATAATGCTCCTAGCGGTAAATCTCTATCTTTTAAATGCTATTTATTGTGGACTCAAAGCAAAAACAAAACTATCACTTTTTAAATTCAATTTGCCCTTTAATGCATTATGACTGGATTTATGGAGTTGCTATGGCGTCTGATTTAAGATTAGCTGAGAGTTTTCCTGTAAAGAAGCAGCAGCTGTACAGTGGTGGGGCAAAACAGAAAATCACCATTAAACATATTCAGCTGCTCTTTCATATTTGCAAAATGAAATAATACATTTTATTGTACAAGCCAGCCAAAATGTAACATTTACACATTTCTACATTTGGACATGGTCAGGGACGTGTAGCTTCATCTGGGTCTTCCTGGAACACCTAAAATAACTCACAACTGATCATAAACCCGAACAGGAAAGACGTCCTTGTCACATCGGTCATGTCCGCCGACGTGCAGAGACGTTGACAGATTAACAGTTGTTAGGCTGGTAAAAGAACCTCCGTTCTGTCTCGCATATGTCAAACATGGTTGCCATAGAAGCCGAGCTTCCTTGCCTCGTGGAACCCTTATTTTCAGCCCGGGTTGCACTGGTGTGGAAAACCATACAGAAACATAATGTACGACCAGCTGGCAGACAAAAAACGAGGGGTCTGTATAAATATATCTTGCCGTCGTTGCCTTTCGTGTGATTCCTGTTTATTTTCTGTGTCTGTGGCCCTTTAACTCCACTCCTGCCTCCAGATCCCTAATCAGGGACGGAGCTTTATAGCAGGCCGGACCTCAAAGCCTGCTGTTTGCTTCCTGTTTAATCTCCTCGGGTTGCCATGGCGAATCCCCGAGTTCCCCTCTTGCATAATAACATCTACAGGAACATTCACTGGCTGATGTTACTTCTAGGCAACAGATCTTTGCATCACTGGCTGCCCGGACAGAGGGATAAACAGTAGGCTACTGTTTTCCTCCTAAATTCTTCTCTAGCAACACTTAAACTTATTTAGGGCTTTAGTAATGTAACCACGTCTTTGGGGTGTGTGTGTGTGGGGGGGGGGGGAGTTGACCTTGGACCCTCACAAACTTTTCTTTAACCCTCCACTTTACTTGTTTCCTCTTCTCTGTTGTCTTCTGGTTTTTCACTCAGCCTCTTTACTGCATCTATAACATTGACTTCTATGTCATTTTAGGATACTGCTGTTAAGTCTTTATAAAGCTTCCTGGCTAAATGAGTTGCCTCTAAAATAGCACATTTGATTACTGGCTAATTATTTTATTCAAGCTTTCTTGCATGCTTTTTGTCCTGTTGTACACTGGGGATAGTTTACTAGGGCAATTCCGGTTAAGTACCTTTTGGAAGAATACAGCTCCTCCTGGGACCAGCAAGTTTTACAAGCTAATGTCCCTCACTAGTTTGCTGTCTACTGCCCCACTCAAAGGGCAATAACATTTATTACACCCTAAATATATATCCCTATACACTACTTCACATGGAAAAGGCCCCAATGCAAAGAATAATGAGTAAGACATTTCACCAGTGCATATATAAATATAAGTGAATTAAGCTAAGCCTCTGTGTGATAAGTCACATCTGTGGGCCCTTGAGCAAGGCCTTTAACCCCTAGCTCCATGGGCTCTTACCTATATTACATGTGTCTGTGCGTCATGGAGAACAAGATGGGATAGGTGAGAAAAGAATTTACCCGTGACAATCAATGAAGTGTCACTATTATGAAGTTCTATTCCCTGTATGGCTCAGCTGCAGTGGATGGTGCCAGTACATTACAGCTTACACACACTAGGGTGCCTTTTCAAAGTTCACTTGTCTTTGAACTGTGGGCTGGGATGGTTGGACCTTTTTGACTACAAGAAGCACAGCAGAAGTTGGGGAGAACATGCAGGCACTAAGGACATCATGATCACTGCAGAAATCATGATCAGAAATGTGATTGTTCTTCCGTAACACCCATTAACCTACCCTTAATATTAGCAATCCTTTTTATAATTAGCAGCCATTGTAAATAATTGTTTTCTTGAGCCATTGGCACATTGTTGTTTTGGTAGCACTATACTTGAGGGGCCACAAATAACGTAGTAGTACACTCTTACTTAATGTACTAATTAACCAGAAGGTAAGAGCTCTATTTTGCACTGGCAGAAAGCACAACACAAAGTGGGTTTGCTAGTTTCGTACCAGCGCATTGCTCATTTTCACACCAGTCGAGCACATTTTCAGAATGACAAATGACTTTGCGCGCATTTCATAGAGTGGTGTTTTAGAATGATGCGTGACTGGGCGCATGGTTGGCGCGTTGCTATTTTAAGGCAGCGAAAATTACATTTGCGCTTTTGACCAACAAAAACCATGTCTAAAGTCAGTGGTGTATAATTAAATGATATTTAAGCAGCACATTTTAGAAATGTGCAAGTGGTGAGTGAATAATCTATTGTATCATCAAAAAAATCATTCAAGTTCATTATCAGAATTTAGTTGGAACAGTGGTGCTTCCGTAAATGACATCCTCACGCATTTTCATTTCATGCATGAGCAGGTCCGTTTCCTTGGCTGAAAACCCATCTGGTTTGCCAGGTAAACGCACCATTATAAGCAACTATTATAACAATCCACCATAGGTCATGCACCCCTCCTTCCAAAGATGAGGTGATGTGCCACTCTGATTGGTTTATTGCATGTAATACCCAAAACGCACCTCTGAATAATTAAGAGAGTCAGGACAACCTTTTTGTGCCATGGCACAAAGACTGCTTTTTCTCCATTGCTTTGCATTAGATCCCTAGAGCCCTAAGTCTTACGTACTGACCCCGTGTGTCAGGATCTGAACAGAACGAGGGACCCAAAGTGCAGGAGACCGGGTTTATTGGTATAGGGCGAACAACAACCAGAAGGACAAGCAAAGCCGGGGGAGTCAGTCCTACGTTGATACACCAGACAAGGAGTCGGGAGACGGGGGAGGACGAAGCGGGGAGATCTGGCAGGCAGGGAAGGTCAAATGGGCGGAAAATCAGGAGCAGGGAGGAATGACAGTAGACTGGAGTCAGGCGCTCGGTAAGATGCATTCGGAAATGGCAACAATACTGCGAGGCTGCGAGCAGTTTTAAGAGCCGTCAGGTTGTTTGCAGCTGGTGTGCCATGCCTATGCGATCCTGACACCATGTTTATTCATTAATCAGTCATAACGGTTCATGCATTTCATGCAGTTACAATATTTGTTCATGATCTGTACTTTAGTAGTTACTGAGTTACTAAGTTACTTGTGCCCCCTCAAGTAAAGTTCTACCGTTGTTTTCATGAAGATGCCATTCAAAGTATCGTTAAAAGGAAGCTGTATCTTCCAGCCTGGGCAAAAAAAGAATATTCAAAAGCTCACTGTAAACTTTTCACTGGTTTGATGTCCTTGCACTAGGGTCAGAGGAGGACTATAAGCATGAATTATAATGATGTTCTGTTAACCACATGGCCTGCACATTAATAATGTTATGCTATGGACAGGTTGGCTGCTGTCCTTACTGCTAAACACAAAATGAATCTGAATAACGGAATAAACTAAATTATTAGGCAGTGGTTGAGGTTGTATATGCAATAGCTGCAAGCCGGACAACCAAATCAGCCTCAACTGGTCATTAAAAACCTTTTTCTTATTTGATTCAGCATTATCCTAATCAAACAACGTTTGACGTAAAGTCATACATGGCAGGAGAATTGTGGCAGTGTTTCTCATTGGGATCACAGGCCTTGTTTTAATATTCATGCAACTGAGGCGAAAATATAAAAATACTGAAGCTTGTAGCCAGACCACAAAAGAGAAGCTGAAATGGCCACCCACCACGAGTCAGGGTTAGTGGCGAGCTTGTCTTTTTGAAATTCAAAGTCTTACTAAAACAGGTATCGTGTTTTCCTGTCGATTTCCTACACAGAAACTAAGGCCATACAGATATCTATTATTCTCAAAGATACAAGTATTTAAAAATGTAAGCATTATTTCAAAGTGCCTTCTTTTTCAAAGGAAAAGTATTCATCTTCTGTCTATTTAAGTATTACTTAATGAATCTACTTCTGTATCATCAGCTACTTTAAGTACCTCCAAAATATTTATTTAATCACAGTCATTCTTAACAGCAACGGATACATTGTTATTCTACAGCTACTTTACATTTTCTACATTACTACATTATATATTATATAGCAATTGTTAGACAGCCAGGTCCACTTTATATTTTTTAAATTTTTTTGTTTAGTCACACACAGGACTGCTGCACATAGCTTTATGGACAGTTGGAGGAACAACCTTAATTTGCCCAGAAAGAAAATAATCTACACAAACATCCATTTAAAACAATTCAGAAACCAGAAACCATTCAGATCAGAGGTGGAAATTGGGGGGGGGTGTTTATTTTTTTAGTCACAGAACACATAGATCAAATGTCCACTCCAAACCATTTATATAACAATTTAGGTTAAAATATTCTAATCTATAACAATATATCTTAAATCTGGCCTATCGATCAGCCAGTGTGAAACTCCAGATTGGCATCCCCTCCCCCACCACGATCGGTAATTTTTACCACTGGCACCCAGTGCTTCAACTGGCTTATTATTGACGTTCTATCGTGTTTGATATGCTCTCGTTTCTCTTTCAACTCCAAAAAAATAGCTCGACCCATGTCAGCTTAGGGCCCCCTGAGGAGTTAGTCTGGCCCGATACAGGTAGAGACATATAGATAATTTCTGCCTCTTATATATTGCTTTGGACAAAAGTGTCAGCTACCAAAATAAGTGATAATGGTAAAACATCACAGAGTCAATCCTCAATCCTCCAATACGCTGCTACTCTTTCCTCTCCGTGGGTGGACAAACCGTATGGAACAGTTTTGTCATAACCCTATTAATGAATAACAGACCAGCTGGGTCATGTGCAGAAATTAAAATAAACACAATTGCCTCCTGTTTATAAGGACTATCATGGAAGATGATGAAGGAAGCCTGGACAGGTTTGAAAAATACTCAGAGTGATTTCTGTGTGTGAGAGTGTATGGTTTTGAAAGCAGAGGCCATCATAAGGGGAAAAGGGGTAATAGGAAAAATTCCAGTAATCACAGACAGCCTGCAAATGGGCCTCTCTGTCAGTTTTGGATGGTGATTCAGTTTCAAGTCAATAGCTGCTACTGTGACAGTGCTTAATGTCAGGATAAGTCCCTGCCTTGCCCCGTTCTGTCTGTTGTTTCCCCTGTTGGCCAGCAGGTGTCACTGGCCATCCCGTTCCTTCCTCGGGGTTGCGCCACTGCTGTTCTTTTTTTTAGTTTGTTTGTAATTAAAAAGTTTTGTTTATAAAGAAAAAGTTTTGTTTATAATAAAAATCCCTTTATTGTCCATAAGTCGCACTGGGATCATCACTGACTGAGTGATACTAATTGAGAGTTTTAGCCACTCAAATGGCATCAAAGGATTTGCGCAAATATGAAGTGGAACGTCACTGGATTACAGGTCTTTTGGGGGGCGTTTGAGATAGCCTGCATACTGGTGCAGCCTGTAAAAGTGTTTCCATTTTGGGGATGTTAAAAAGGGGCTTTGATGAGTGATCCTCCATTCCAGCAAAGTCGCAGGCATGCTGGCATGCGTGCAGGGACGCAGGAAGCCGCCTTGCCATCATGCACGGCATTCTCATGAACAAAGCACGAAAGCTACCATTAGAGAGGACATGTCCAAACTGGAGGAAAAGGAATGCTATGTGTCGGGAAAAAAAGAAGAAATGTAATGTGCTACACGCTGCAGATCCTGCTAAAATCCCTGCTCAATAACATCTGGGGTTACTGTGACTCCAGGCAGTTTGAAGAAGAATGCTTAGTTTGTGTTCCAGTCCGAGAGCTGGAGGGATTCCCTGCAAAGCCTGATGCCAAAGATATGAAATGGCACACATTAGAGGAACATAATTAATCTGACAGGATGAATCCTCCTAAAAGAAAGATAGGAAAACAGGGATCATGCTGTCATCTCAAGCTCTTGAGTGCAAATCTCTCTTCCCAAACATTGGCCGTGGCCTCTTCCCGCCTTAACGTTGAACTTGACGCTGATAATAGGTGGCACGGAAGAACCCCCCTGACCCACCCACCCACGGATTATCCCAGACATCCCCTGTTGCTCATCTTTTCCAAGTCCACCCCCAGCTGTAGCCTGCCGTGATCTCCAAACCCTTCCAAACAATGAAGGCTGAAGCTCTCATTTTCAAAGGTGAGGGAATTAAGATGCTATAATTCATGAGCACAAGTTCCCCTAGGAGTTTTTACAACTGTGCTGAAACAAAACATATTTTTTTGGGGGGGATTTCTGGGAAGTATCACAAGAGAGGTGTGTTTTCCAGAAAAAGACCTGAGTGCATAGTTACTAACAACTATGAATGAACAGTTCTGACCGGCAAATCAGCCTGACAGTTTGGATAGGGAGCTTTAATTTTTAGTTATATAAGATATACCTGTTGACAAAATGTCACCTTGCCCGTAGGTGTGCATGTGTGAGTGAATGGTGTGTGAGTGTGCCCTGCGATGGGCTGGCCCCCCATCCTGGGTTGTTCCCCGCCTTGTGCCCGTAGCTTCCGGGATAGGCTTCCGGACCCCCCACGACCCCGATTTTGCCAATAAAAGTCTTTGCGTGGTCCCCCGTTTCTGCGAGCTTCTATCTACAACATTATGAAGGTATACATAATGCATTATAAATGACAGTTTCAAGTAAAGTGTTGTTAATGCGTCCAATTCCAAGAAGTCTTTGTAATCATTATATACTGAGTAGCTTTGGGGTGTGAGGAACTATGTAGAGCTAACAAATCACTCTGAAATCACACACAAGATTAACCACATATTTGCATTATAACAAATAAAACATAACACAACAAGCAGCTTAGGCTATAGGGAACAGCCAAGTAACGTTGTAAAATAACAGTTATAACTGAGCTGTATAAATGATCGGAGGATGGTCTCCTAAACAATTCTGTACAAAGCATTATTTGTATAAAAGTTCTGTTCATCACTCATAAAAGTATGCTGTGGTCTCCTACTTGAATTTCCTGTTGCTTTTTTTTGGCTTTCTGCAAGCTTATGTTAGTATTTATAATATGTGTATATATATATTTAAACTTAATTAATACATACAAATTACAAGAGGAAAAAAGCTCAGGGCAACTGAGCCTCAGTCAGATCCTCAAATATTTTGACCTTTGAGTACTGAAGGCTCATTATGTGGCAGTTTTCTGGAAGAGGAAATCCTCTTCATATGTTCCAATTTAAGTATTATAGGGAGTAAAAACTGTGTGTGTGCATGTGTGTATGTGTGTTTAAGCCATAAAAGGAGAGGGAGCCATGTCAATTTCCATCTGAATCAGTAGCGTTCGAACGAAGTCTGGTCAGCTCTAAGGCAAAAACAAGCATTAAGAGGAGTGTGGGAGAACCTCAAATTGGGAAGTGTTCTGTTGGAAGCTAGGCTAGGCTAGACAGGAAGTGTGGGTTCAGATGTGCCCTGCGGTGCCTCTGGGTACACAGGGGTAATAAATAGTTGGGGATTTGGTGGCAGCTTTTCAGGTCTCTTGTTTGCCAAGGAAGTGAGTCATTGTGAAGGGCAGGACATAAGTATCACTCTGCGTGTTATTATCAGTCGGCCAAGGGGATGCCACAAAGTCAAAAACGCACAAACCAATTATTATTTATAATCTAGACGTTTCCTCTTAAAGATGCAGAAGCGGTTTGAATGGGTTTCTGAACTAGCACTTGATACGTCTCCGAATGAGCCACTTACGTTTTACATTACAGGCAGTGCCTGATTTAAGAACTTCCGACTTACAGGCAGCTGATACCTACGAACAGAATTCCATAAAGCCCGTTAAGTAAAAAATTTGGGTTAAATACAATGGTTCCTAATAAGGAAAACATTGCACAGCTTCAGTGGTTTGATGGCTCGACGTGCAGTACAATACTGTATGTAATTACTTTTATTATTACTGCATACTAATAATATAACTATTATTATTATTAATATCAATAATATTATTACTTGTATTATTATCATGCTTGTATATCTATCTATCGATCTATTTATCTAGCTAGCTAGCTAGCTATGCATTTATTTATTTAATTTTGGACTAGGGTGACATCTCAATAGAATGTTACTAGATATTGCTGAGGCAAAACCATGTGACTATTCCTCATGGCAGTCTCTCCCAGCTTTGCTGTGTTGTATTAGACATTTGGCATGTACAGAAGGGTGGTTTCATTTTCACCAGACAAGAAAGAAGAGCTTCCCTCTGAGAATCTTCTACCTGTGAAGAAAGGAACTGGACTCCTGTGAACATGGCTCCTTACCTTAGGGGCTAGGAGGATACAATCTCATCTACTCATCTAATTAATATCAATCACTGAGCATAGTGTATTGTAGATCACAGTTGATATGGTCAATACAGTGCCACTATACAGTCTATACTAGATTGTATAAATTGTAGATCATAGATTGTTGCAGATCATACAGTGCAGTATGGTGTAGACCACACAGTGTACTGTAGATCACAGTACAGTATAACAGATATCACACAACTGTAGATCACAGGGTGTTGTGTACTGGAATTCACATCACCCATCATCATTTCTGAGCAAATCTGAGCAAAACAGAATTATAGCATTGACTTTCTGGTACAGATTCCCTTTATAGCTACAGTGTTGCATAATAAGCTATAAAAATGGAAGTGAAGCTTCATCACCAACAATGTTTTTCAAGCAGTGCTCATCTTCTCTATGGATTGGGCTGCGATGACCCTTTGATCATTATGGTATTGCCTTATTTCTCCAGGTAACACTGTTTTCATGTGAGCGTCACCTGGTAACTGTTTAGTTCCCTCTGGCCTGAGTTTTGCTGTCAAAAATATCTCCATAATATATGATGGTAAATGGAGATCAACAACTGACTTCCCCTGTTGAATCGGGGCAGCCCCTGGGTTAAGAATATTGCACTTATGGACAACTCGTACATGCATAATTAAGTGAATTGAGTCTGGCCATTTCAGACACACGGCCCCCATTCTTCTACATCTTTTGCCCGGAGTCAGTTGGACAATCTCCCTGTGTCACAGACCTTTGCTTCCCCTGAGCTGGAAATCAAGCATTATCAACACAGGAGAGATGGGCCAATGTTTACCTCATCTGCAGCAGCTTTTATCCAGGCCTGGCAGGAATGGGGGGCGGGGCTTGCCATGTGCAGCTTTTGCCCGGTGAACGCGCTACAGGTTTTACCTTCTCTCAGCGTATTATTTTTTTAAATCTCTCCATGGATCAAAGATACAGCCTGTCAATTTGCCTGCCAAACCAGAGCCACTCTGCTCATACACCAGGCCCCCGCTGGGACAACCTTGTAGCCACACGTGCCTCCAATTAGCCTTTCGCCGCTAGGTAACCTGTCTTTAATTTGGAAGCGACATACTTCCTAATGCCCCCACTATTAGCTAGCTCAACTCTCATTATGCTCTTCATAGGGAGCTGAAGTATGCAACAAATATTGTTTGCTGAACCAGGAGGATGAGAGAAGATTTCTCCCCGATGAGACGGTTTTCTGCTCTTCTGCTTCACTTTATCTGGAGCCATGTGTGGAGCCTGCCTCTGGTTGTGCCTGGGTTATATTTTCATCTAAAAAAAACTCCTATTTTCCTGCTTTGGCACTTTTACAGTTGCCGCTACTGTTTTCATGCTACTGCTAATGCATATTTAGACTTGCCATTACAGTAACAATGTTATGAATGGTCAGGGCTAGGTGTAGTAGCCTACCTTGTTTGTGGCAAGTAGTTTACATTCACTGAAACTGCATTAATGGAATCCTTGTGGTAACAGTTTGGGTTCAACCTACATTACTTTAGGTAGGTTTTAGTCTCCGCTGTATTATAGCCACAAAAGCTACCCAATTGTATGACTAATTTCGATAACTGGACCAAAAATTATTTTCCACCTGACTTTTCACAGCAGAGATGAAAAGCCGAGAACAAAACGTACGGTAAACCCCGAAGGCTTTAAAAGACACCCGGGACAATGGCTTGATTATGAAAAGGTCTCCTCCTCACAACACGGTGACCTCGAAAGTGGTCCAGAATTACCGTGCTGAGGGTTGCTTGCTGAATTCTGTGGTGAGGGCCCTGCTGGAAAAGCAATATCCCACTCAACAATCCTGAACAGCTGGTCAGCTCAAACAAGGCTGGCATTGACAGCTCGCTTCGTTGTCTGAAAACCCAAGAGAGGCTTTGTGGTTTTTGTGGGCTTCTAGAGGAGTTCTAAGAGTGTGTGTGTGTGTGTGTCGGCTGTAGCCCCTGGCTGGTTAGCCTTGTACCAGCTGTAGTCATACTCAATGGTCTCTGGAAGGGGGTGGGGGGAGGTCTCTCTTACTAACCCAAAAGCAAAGACTTAGAAGTGGAACATTTAATTTCAAACAAAAATGCATGCTTATTTCTATTGTCTCCGAACCATTGTGCAAGAACTGTCAATTGGCACACTACTGAGAAACAATCAAACGATATAGGCGAGTCTGTAACTGATAAATTGCTAAAACAGACTGTCTGTCAGAGGAGGAAGATCTAAACAATCATAACATAAACACAACTGAAGATAAAAATGGCAGAGTTTAACATTTGTACAGTTGGACATGATGTAAGCACAGTGATATCAAACTTCTAGTACAAAATCTGGCTGAAGGACCCAGCTTAGAGCAAAATGGATTTATGTATCTTTTATTGTTTGGGTTTTAGATATCATTACTAGAAGAGGCGGTGCTGCCCCCCCAATTAAGTGTATACTAATCAGTTTAAATGATTTGAGCCATTAACATCAGATCCCTTTAGTAAGGGTTTTCAAAAATCTCTCCTGGTTCCTAAATTTCATATACATAGTTTTTCCCATTAGATAAATTGCAGAACATTAAAGTCTTTCAATGTATGCTTTTCTGCCATTTCTCTCTAAGGTTTGACCTTTGACTATGAAATGTACAGCAGTTAAAAAACATTAGGTAGCTACATAGAAAGAGTACTTATAAGCAGGCTTTGCTTCAAACAGTGTTAAGAGCCGAATATGAATCCAAATCTTCAACAAACAGGGCTCGAGGCCATCAGGAATTCTTATCTGGTGGTAGAGTTACCCCCTAATCCACGTTAGAAAGGACACTTTGAGCCAGGACAGGATTTATAAACTACTATTTCAATTAAAAGGACCTGGATTTCACTTAAGTCCTGCAATCTTACTGTGTGCTGATTGGTCAGTCTCCTATAACCATGCATGTGTCACTAATGTTAATGTGAAACAGCTGGATGAGTCTTTCAATCAAGGAAACAAACCAGTCAAAGCGGAAGAAGAACTGTTTCGGAAGAAGTGACTATTTAGCTGAGCACAGGAGCCTCTCAGTTTTAAAGTAGATCAAAGTGTCCTTCCTTACATGGGTTAGGCGGTAACCCTATCTGGTGGTTCGCTATCACTGATATGACCCTAACCTAGCTTGGAACCGATTGGGACCATGTTATCATCCTGTGCCTTGGCACAGTGGCCAGAGGAAGTGGCCCGGATGTTTATAGAAGGCGATAAGCGTGTGTGCCGAAGGGGCCGAGTGCTGGCCGAGTCAGCTGACCGGTCAGCGTGGAAAGACAAACACAATTAGGGCTTCCCCCTTCGCCTGGCTGTGTCTCCCGCCTCTGCCTCTGCAAAGCCGGATATGTGGAAATCTGTGTGTCTAAGGATGGTCAGGGTAAGTCACCATATTGTACCAAACACCAGGGCTACGTGCTGAGTTTAAGAGAGATGCAGGCCAGATGTGACTATAGCAGTCTGGCAAATTTTTATTTGAAGTCATTTTTACTTGATTTTCAATTTAATTCTGTGAAATAATTCTTCACAAAGAATGTAGGTATTAGTTTTTATCTTATTAATTCTATTGTTGCATGCAATTTTTATGCAAAGGGCCCTGTCATTTCATTATATAGCTACAATACTGCCTAGCTTTCCATTCAGGGCAACCCCTGCCTTTTTACTCAGTTTAAATTAGCGTGGCATTGTTAGAAATCATTATAAAGTGCATCACTGTAGCACTGGGCCAGTTGCTTGCGGCACACTGTCTCATGGGATTTGTAGTCTTCAAAATGTAGGGCACAGATTCAGGGAATAAAATGGACGCCCAACCCTTTTGGCCAAGGTCTACCATTCATGCTACATGTCGAAATGCTCTCAAACATGACATCTTCAGTTATCAAGCAGATGTGGGCTAACTTTAGAATAACCAAGCACAGTATAGCTAAAGGAAAACCCTCTCCCCTGCAATTGAGGGTTTGGCTATTCACTGATGGAGACTTCTGAGTACTTATGTAAGTCGCTCTGGCTAAGGGTGTCTGCCAAGTGCTGTAAATGTAAATGTAAACTCCAGAGCACGGCAAAACTAAGCTGCTTGCTAATGGGAAGCACGTGGACCAACTGGCAGAGTGATGTCATGCACAGCGACCTCAAATCTATGAGCCAACATGAAGGTCACTCTACGTCTCAAAATAGGATGATTATTAGATTTAATAACTAGATTGCTACTAACAGATGAACGTGAACTGTGAGACATAACCTAAAATCAGTACAAGGTATGAGGTCAGGTTATTAAGTTATACTAAATTATAATTAACACTGTAACTGTGACGCATATGAATATAGCACGGAGTTGTGACTCGGTACAAAGGTGTGAGGGTTCTGCAGTGAAATTTCATTCAGAACCAGCAGAACCCTTTAGCTAAATCCAGATAATCAACATTGGGCTGGCTAGGGGGTTTCATTTTAAGCACATTATAAGTCATCACAATTTATATAAGCAAGAACAAGAACAGAACAAGAAAAAAATATTTAATTTTACTTTTATATACTCTTTTTACTTTTACTCGCTTTTTGTCATTTTGCTCATTCTTTCATCTTGGGCCACTGTAGGTATGTGATGGTTTTGAGCTTTGTGAAAGACTCTCCCCATCTTGAGGTGAAGCTTACGGCAACCTTGCCGCTAACTACCATTGGGGTTTGTTTTTCCCTTCCAAAGTATCCTGGGATGTCATCCCTGCCCTAGAGCTACGGAGATCATATTGTGTAAGAGGCTGTGAGTTTGCATCCATCAAATCCACTGGTAATCACTGAAGATTAAAGTGAAATAGGGAAAGATTAATATCTTCCAGGCAGAATGATTATTAAAGCTTATTTAATAGCTTTATTTATTTTAAGCCTAAAGGTATGCAGACTCTAAAAGCTGTTTTTGGACATTTCTGTTGCTAACAAGTCATTAGCGAACTAAAGAGCATCCCGTGCTTTGCTTAAACAAGCAGACACTGATTGAGAAATAACAGCACAATGGAAGTGATAGACGGTTTCATATAGTAATATGCCCCACTCCCTGCTACTCCAATGGAAATCCAGTCAGACAGACAGCTGAAATGTGTGAAATGTGATTCCTAAAACCCATTCTCTTAACCTGAGTTTCAGTACAGGATCTGTCTCAGCCCTGGTCCTGCTGTTACGTTTACTCATAGGAGGCCATATTGAAATCATAGAATTTGTCACAGTAATATTCCTTAGCCGTTCTGTTCCTCCAAGAAAAAAACAGAGGATATTCTGGCTTTTTCATCCTGTTCCCTTGGTCATCAAGCTTAAGAGTGCCCACCGCAAACCAGTTGACATTTGTCGCTCAGGACTCTGGTGGTTGGACATCCCATCCCGTTGGAAACTCTTTGAAACACCCGCTGTATGCACCCAGTCTTGAATGAGGCGCATTACATATCCTTAGATCCTGCTGTCTGGTCTGCAGGTTCACTCCATCTCCATGGGCTCTGACTTCAATATGGTGTAGGTTATGGTCGGTTTGACTTTAAAAATCATTTTTATGATCTTACGGCCTTATTATACTCCTTCTCAGAATGCCATTTTTGTTGTCAAATGAAAGCGCTTTCACAAGGTCTTTGAGTCCTAATATTTCTTTGAAGTGGTCTTATTAATATTTTCCCTAAGGTTTTTCTTGCCTAAGATGACAGGATATTAACAGGAAGTAGGGTAAATGTAGGGTCAAATGTGTTCTCAGAACATTGACTCACTATGTTTATTAGCAGTAGAGCTGCAAATGGAAATGGCTAGATGGATACCATTTTAATTTTGTAAGCTCCTATTTAGTCGTTTATTGGGGCTTTAATCAAGCTGGTGTTTTAAGTGTGTTTGCCCCATTTCATGCAGAGCTTTAACACTAAGTCCTTGAGATTTTTCCAAATACTTTCTTCACTTCACAGCCATGATATCAGCGTGTTGAGGGCTTTCCGTACAAGTCGCGTCTTGTTGAGTAAAGGCCTTATTTGCCATGTTAAAGTAGCGACTACAAGTGTTGTCTCGTCTTAGAGCATTACTGTGCGAGACAAGACCAAAGTTAACTGGGATTCACACAGTGTCTGCGGACGAGAGCGTTTTTCTTTATATTAGTTAATGTAAAAAAGAGAAGTAATAAAATCATCATTTGCTCTAGTGGTGCAAAAGTACAATCCTGCAGTTTTGGTCAGAGGGAAATTCGGCTGTCTGCCTAAGCATACAGAGTAAATATACAGTAGAGCCTTAGAATAAATCTTATACTTTAAGCGTCAAAGATGACCCTCGTGATTTTTCTGTAAAGAAAGCTATAAAGCTAGCTGGATGACACTTTTAAAGAAACGTGCAATTTTGGTCAATTTATTAATTTGGAAGTTTACATTTTCATACACTGAGAAATATCAGATTTGGAAGAGCCATGCTGTCCTTCTGTTGGCTGGTAAACTTCCATGCTACATACTACACTAAACGGTTATTACTGATTTTTACTTTATTGTATAAACTCTGCTAAGATGATTTTTATGCAAAGTTTTGAGTTTTAGAAAAACAAGTAACGCAGAGGGAGCAAGATATTTAATTATTGAAAGATATGTAAATCAGAAATTAAGTTGCTAGTTACTGCTGTAATGCCATGGTGAAATGGTCCAATTAGGTTGAAAAGTTTTCAAACATTATGGATTAAAAATTGATTTCCGTTTTGATCTTGACACAGGTAGAAGGATCGGGATAAGAATAGCTTTTGGCCACAGTAAAAACCACTTCCGACTTTCAACTCTAATCCTATTAGCAATTCCTGACCCCACATTCAAAGGCCTGAGAAAAGTGCTCTTAATCTCAGGGGAACCTACACAAAGATCACTGCTCCGCATGCTCCACAAAGACCCGTGACCGCAGCCTGGTTTAATGTGTGTGGTGAAAGACGAAGCAATCCTGCTTGACTGGGGGTCAAACCAGCCTGAAATCTTCGATGAAGCCGTCATGGAAGCATAGCTAAATGAGGAGCACACTTCCCTCACCTGTTTTGCTTTCATTTGTTCTGACGTCATCTTACATTGGTCTATGAAAAAAGAAAGGAAACCTATTAATTCAACAGCCCAACATAAGAGTGGCATGTTTGTATCCAGATGTCCATGCTAATTGTCTTGGCAGCCAATAGTGTATGACTTCTGAAATGTGGTCACCAAATGGCAGTGTCCACACATACATATCTGTCCCACAGGGCTGGGATACCCTTCATCGAGTTCTGCTCACCAAAGAACTGTGAACTCTCAGCATCTCTGTGGAGCTTGTGATAGAAGATAGCCTACTATCTTCATTAATGAAGGACCAGACTGACTCATTAACAATCAAGAGTCAAAACTACTGATTGTTCATTTGACCATCATTTCTGTTGTGATTTCTGATTGGCTGGTCTTACGCTAACACCTCTCGGGTGGGCATCTACATTGCCATTTCACGACCCCTGCAAACTGCTGGCTTCTGGGAATTTTCTGGGGGAATTTTCTAAAAAAATGTGTGCGCCCCCACTGTGGGTTTGGAAATCATTGGCCTGCAGACGGCATCCCCGGATCGTTAGCAAGGCTGCCGTTTGATGTGGGTCACTTCACAGGGCTGCCAGATCGGTATAGTAATGATGATGGGGGGTGTCGATTCAACTTGCTCGATCAAAGTCACTGGAGATAGAAGAATCCAGGAGAAACTGATGTGGACCCCAGAGGCAGCTAAAAGCTAATAATCTCCATCTGGCCTTCTCTCCAGTCAAGTCGACCCAACCCAAGTGTTTCATATGGAACAACCATCAATTGAAATGACCCCACATATGTTCCTTAGCAGAATTAAGTTGTAACCTGTGAATATGTTGGTTTGTTGGTCCATGACTTCTTTGAAGCTAATAATGATATATGGATGATTCACCTGATAACAGACAGCATAGCTGGTCTGTTTTCTGTCCAATCCCAAACTGGAACAACAAAACACAGACAAGTTGGGTATTTTTTTATATAGCTGTCTCATTATGAAGACGGTGCCCATTCAATGACGATATAGATAATTCGTTACAATTGTACATTGTTTTGCCAAACTTTGGTTTCCATAGCAGTACAGGTACCTCTCAGTTTCTTCTTACTTATCACTAAGACTCCTCAGTGATGTTGATTTCCCGCTACTGACAAAAACCTGTAATTATTACAACAAACCCAGGTCACTTAGCAAGTTATTATTTATTCACATCAAGGCACAAGTGTGCCCAAATAATTTATTTTAAACCATTTCATTTGTTCTCAAAATACCATTTTCTCTGCTAATTTAACAGTGAGCAAATTACACACAGTGTGAAGATGCTGGATGTTAGAGCTTCCAGGCAACAGGAGAAAATACAATAATATAAATAAAGGAGTTTATGTGTTTGGAGCAGCTTTGATGTTCTTTTGTGTGGTACATGGCAAACAGAAAGCCCGCTAAAGGACAGTCATCAGCATAGCTGCAGAATGGCACAATATGCATTGAATTATAGGGTCTCGCTTTACTAGCATGTAATATGGGCATGTTTTTCAAATAATAAAACACATATGGTAGTTTTATTCTCAATTTGGATGCTCTCCAGTTGTTTAAGCGCATCTAAGCAAACTATAACCAATGTGCAAATATATGACAGAATTTGTTGAAGTTTGTGGAAATGGCCATCAGTGAAATTTTTCGGTCCCCTGCAAAAAGGTTTCACTGAAATCAACAAATTACATGACTCTTTTTGAAAGTTTCAGGTTATTATGGGTTCATAATTAATTGCACTGTGTTTGGATTTCTAGAAATTCTTGCAATACGGCATATACTAAGAGCAACTTAGTATGAAATTTTTGGGTTTTTTTAGTTCTGTGTGTGTCAGAAATCAGAAAACCTTTATAGTTGGCCTGGAAATGCCTTAATCCACAAATCAATCTGTTCCCTTGACTCTGTCAAGAGAGAATTAGTTCTTCTAAGAGCTCTGGTATAATGCTTTGACAAACAAAATCATCCAATCATCTTCCCTCAGTCAATAGAGGCACTATTAAAAACTTTAAACCATGTATTTAATCTCTGCAGTATTCCCTAAAAAGGAGTAAGTCTTCTAGAATAGCAAAAAAATACTCGTACGGTGTGCATAGTCAAGAAAAATTTGTCCGATTTGAAAAAAAAAAACACTTCATATTGTTAGGTGATCATTGCACTAATTGCACTAATTGTACAATTATGAGACAGCATAGAGCAGGGGTAGGCATCCCTGATCAGCAAGTGCCACGATCCAGCAGGTTTTACATCCTACCTAATGGGTTTCTATCTGTGGATAGTAAGTTATGGGGTAGGATAGAAAATGTGCTGGATACCAGCATTCCAGCATGCCTACCCCTAGCACAGAGATTGTGTCAATGTGAGGCTGATACACATATACTCAGTGGTTTAAAAAAGTGTTGCACCCAAAAGCACTTGTGGGTTTGCATGAGGCCGGGTAGTCATGTAATGCAATTGCCCGGCATGTGGGTCATGCAGATATCACAGTTGCCTTATGGGCATGGGAGGGCACCCACAAATGTCATGAAAGTCCTGGTCGCCCAAGACAGACCACACCAAGGGGGATCATCATATTGTGTACCAAGCATTACAGAACCCCTGACATCTGAATCACCACGGATGACTGTCATGTGCACGTATGGTGGCAACAAGGGGGAAGGGCAATCCTGCCAATGTTGTTGAGAGACACGCCGACGTTACTCCTGGCATCATGGTGTGGGGAGCCATAGGGTATGACTTCAGGTCATCTCTGGTAGTGATTCGGGGGACGCTGATGGTACAGCGCTATGTCAGTGATATCCTGTATTCGCATGCCTTACCCCTCCTGAGACAGCACCCTGGTACAGACTTTCAACCATTCTACGCCCATCCACGCGGCACGTGTGTCTATGGACTGCCTGCGATGGCTGTACGACTCCCGCACCGTTTCGCTGCTTGTATCCAGGCCTAGGGGGGGGGGGGGGTGCCACACCCTACTGACATAGGACCAGTGGTGTGCCCATACTGCCAGCTCTGTTGTCCATTTCATCTGATATTATAATCATTGCGATGCAGTCACACGAACATTAATCACGTACAGATTCATTTAATTTCCACCACTCCATCTGGGTGTTTAACTTTTGTTGTCACCGAGTGTATTTAGGATAACCTCCTGTACTGAAATATGAGAGAAGGAAGAATAGTTTATGTATGTATGCAACTGATTAAACCACATGCAAAAGGTTACAGTTCTAATTCAATGGCATGAGATCAACAGCGATGCTGTAAACCAGATTCTGGTCCAATCTAAAACTGGGATATACAATTGCATGCATTAAATTAATTATTTCCTTTTGACACACAGTTGGTTTTGATTTTGGAATAAAATTGAATTATTATCAGTTACTGTATATTAGTAGTTTTTGCAACATTTCCGTTCTCAGAAATAATTAACTTTTTGGCCGTGTTTTGCTTTCCCTGCTACAAAGTCCCAGAGTTTGCCAATGTTGAAATTACTGGAAAAGAATGCAAGCAGTATAGACCACAATAGCTGCTGGAGATTTGAACATGCAACCTTCCGGTTCCTGAACTGCACGATTGAAGTGACATGTGAAGGTGAAACCTTTCTGATGAAGAAATAAGGTGAAAGTGAAGGTCGAGGTCATGTTTTTTTTTTTTTTTTAATAAAGTTATCGCCCCAGTCTGGGATTTACGTGGGCAAGGTGCCACAGCTGATTCTCACACCTTCAGCTGGAATAATGTGAAACTCGTGTGGATCACTAATGCTCTGGTGGGATCCCATCTTTAGCACAACCAATGTGTGAAGGCCAGACTCTTCCCAAAGAACATGGATTTATGTTTGCCTCTTTCATGTCTCCGTTCTCCATATTGGGCTATATAAATCGTTATTTAAAGCTGAAGGATCCTGGCCGCAAGACAGTGATTTTAATTTAATCGCTGTTGTACTTATCGGTTTTATCAAGTACAGCCGTCTCCATAATTACAAACTGCTGCTTCAATTGCGTATATCATTTCTACTTGAGACGGGAAAACGATCAGAAAACAAAAGGCATTTCTGTTCGACTGAGGAAAATTATTTGGACGAACGTGAACATAGTTGTATCGATGTGTTAGCTGCTTAACTGTCTTTTTTCAGCTGTATATTTCACTTAGACGCCATCTGTGTTTCCTCAGTGATAAAGTATTTTCAAGTTGCTTGAAACATCAAAACATTGCATAGCAATGCTTGGACTGGATCCAGCCATTGCTAACACTAAAGGGAGACTGCTAATACCATTTAAACACCCCATGGCTGCAGTTCATTTTCCAGACTCCATTGAGTTCTGAGGATTAAACACACATATTTGAGGAAATTACCGCTGACTCCTTTTATGGCAAGTGAGAAGGGCATTAAAAATATCAACAGTGGAGTATCGGCATGTGGAGTGTGTGTGTATACATGTGTGTGTGTTTTTCTGAGGGAGGAGGTGATCTCACTACAACAGCCCTCTCATTCCTCTCTCCGGTTCGGAATGGCTTCCAAACTGTTGACATCTGCGGCAGAGAGTAGCCTGGCCAACATTCACAGCTGTCACACATTTTCGGCAGATTCGGGCCTGGGGCTTGGGGGCATTCCTCAGCCCTTGCGCATCAGCTAAGCGGAATTGCCGTAAGCATCTCATCTTGTGGAAATGGGATGTGGGCCAGGGTGGCCCCACTCAGCATTCGATTTATGCTGTGGTTGACTTCCAAGGGACGACACCAGTGAGACCACAGTGCCCCTAGTGGCCATTTCGAGTAACTGCACTGTGCCGGGATGAGAGGGCGTGACAGCATTGCTACATATGTCATGGGAACGGGGTCAGAATGCATCCAGTGGGCTGCTGGTGTAAGTACACAGAATAGCTTGGCAGAACTTGTTTCACTATGTGTCTCTTCATTGATTCCTAGCCAGGCAATTTTTTTTATTCTGTTGCACTAGATAATCAAATCAACATGAGTCGTACAAACAATGTTAGCATATCTATGCTAGAAACTGGGGATTAGCCGTCGTGTCGTGGATATTAGAATACGTAAAACAGCGAGGAATGATACAAGCATGACCAAAGAACTCCTCATTTTCCATATTACAAATCTGGATAGGAAGCCCAGGGCACAGTATTGGGTCAGCGTATGTGAGATATTGCGAAATCCCAGCTTGAGCCCTTTTAATAACTGACCCAGGTCTCCTGTTTCCACACATAACAAACATACTCAAAACTTCCTCGGGTGTTTATATCCTTTAGGAAATGCATCATTTCCTCCAGAAGCAACCTTTCGGTATTATTTTCAGGAACATTGTTGTGAAGCGGGAAGCTTGGGTGTTGTAATGTGATCATCTCATGTTCTTATTCCTCTGCTTGCTTTTCTCCCAGGCAGCTTTCATTTTTACCTGCATACGCAGCTGATTGTTTTACTGGAGTTTCAGAGGTTCCGAATCTGTGCCTTTAGCCTACCCGCTAACACACCAAAAGGTGCTCAGTACAATATTGATTTCATACTGACCCAAAGAATGGATCAGTATTTCCCAGCATGCCTCTGATTCCCCTTCAAACAATGCCAGGCCTCTCTATGTGACTGCCGTCCCAGCAGCTACAGTTACTCTGGACTCTCATGTCTGGATGTATTTGGAGGGCAGTGCGTGGCTCAGAGGGTTATGGCTGGCTGCGATCGGAAGGTCGCCCAAGGGCCACCTGCTCCAGGGGTGCTGCACCCCCCCCCCTCCCCCCCCCGGCCAAGTTTGCCCTCAACTATATATGTGTGTGTCTCATGAAGAGCCAGATGGGGTAGGCGAAAAGGGAATCTCCCCAAGGGAATCGATAAAGTATCACTATTCTGTTTGATTTGGGGTGAAGATCAGAGGTCGCGTGTTTTGGACTTCGGATTGCAAGTCTCTCCGGCCTTTTCACCTGACTGTGAAGTTTCAGTCTGATCCATTTTTCAGGAAGAGGGCTCTTCCGCAAATATGCAGAGAGCCTGGGGGGGAATGTTTCATCCTGTCAACGCTGAGCTGGAGAGGAGAATTCCGAGCTGAAGGGAAACACATACTTTGTGGTGGTATTCACACCAACAACAATGACAAAAAAATGACAACAGACACCAGCCTAAGATGTGATTCGCTGGTGAAGTCTTTTCTTTTCCTTGGCTTTTTAAGTGAAATAAGTCTCCAGACGTCTGTGGGAAAAGCCAGTGCCGTGGCTGGGAAGTGAGGCGGCTTTGCCAGGGCTCCCGTGACGCGCTGCTGTGTGGCCGGGCAGCAGTGCAGAGGTGGCTGCACCCTCTTGCTCCCACCTGGGGCCGGCCTCTGAACCTGTGTCGGCTTCATGAACGAGATCTCAGCTAACAGTGTCCCCGGAAAGCCCTTCTCAAATGCCAGTATGCCACTTGCAATGATCTCTCTTGTGCCCTCCTCCTTTGTGAAAACTTATTTTTGCAATATATTTCTATTGATATATTGCTACTTCTTTTGAATTACATCCAAATTATTGCATTATAATAAAGCAGTGTTTCTTAGCTCTGTCCTCGGTAGCACCCAGGCCATCCACACTTTATTCCTTTAGTTCACTTTAGCTCCCAACACATTTTTTGATTTATGATGCTCTGGGAGGGAGCGAAAATATGGACTGTCTGGGGGTCCCAAGGACTGGGATGAGAAACATAATATAGTATTTAGAATCTATTTAGTCAGTACATTTTTTTTGTTTATTTCATATTTGGGTATTTGATCAGCATGGTAGCCCTGCTAATAGGTCTTTGCCCACATACTTCCAAGGGTTAGGATTTGAGTCAATTTCTGGTCTAGCTCACTTTGTGTTGCGTTTGCACGTTTGTGCTATTGGCCTGTACTTTAAGCTATCAATGGTTTCCCCCCATGGTTTAAGGAAAGGCAGTTCAGGTCAATTATTATCTCAGAATTCATTTTGAATGGAACTGTGATGGACTGGTCTGCCCATGATGTGCACCACTCTGCATATCCTGATATGCAGATAGACTTCTGAATAAATCAGAATAAATGGTCATTGGAAATGGATGGATTAGATTACATTAGATTAGCTAAAAATATATTAGATTCACTTTATTGAAATTTTGGTGAATGGATGTTTCTCTGTCATAAGCAGGTGCTCTTTCCATGCCTGCAATGTGTGAAAATTTCTTAAACCGAAAATATAAGCCTTTAAAAGTGACCTTGCTTTCAAAAAGTCACATGCTTCCTCAGTGAGAGCCAAGCTGTATTATAACTGAAAATTTACTGCAGTTGTATGGATGTGTAATGTGCACTTATTGAGAGTAATCTGTATTCCTTCCGGTTTACACTCCATGAAACCTTGTTATCTACACATTCCACAGGAATGAACCTGGTTTATGTGTCTGGGCTGGATAAGAGTGTGGGATACACTGAAAATCAATGATGGGAAAAAATGTTTTAATGGCCAGTGTCCTGAATTCAGTCATACCGTAGACCCTGCCCCAAAGCCCAACACATGTACCAGAGATTAATTTGTTGTGCTGTATACATACGTGCCAGTAGGGGGCAATATAATGAGTAGGTAGGAAACGAGAGAAAGTGTGAGGAGAGTAGGCCGAAAGTGTTTTACACGTTGTGATTTAAAATGCGTTAAACTTAATGCCATTTCTCTGATTCCCTCAAGCCACCGCTTAACAGAATTGAAACATTTTCTGAATTTTGCTATCACATACCTGCTCACAAGTAGCTGTAAACTCAACTGTGGCTAGCCCAGGAGCAGGAGGAACAAGCCTAGATGTGACCAATTTCTGCACATTTAATTATGTTTTTGGGGCAGAATCATTCATAGACTTTGTGGTATTTTCCTGTTATGGGTTTTAAGTTGGTAGCATCCAATGTGTGACTAATAGTGACTCAGTTGGGTGGCCCCATTGCCTCATACCTTCAAGGTTTGAATCTCTCTCCTGCTCTGCATGTGTGTGGTGTTTCCATGTTCTCCGCGTGTCACATGGGGTGTTCATCAATATATACATGACCATTTTTGTGTTCTCCTGTACCTGTTTGATGCCATCGTCCATTGCCGAAATACAGTTCCAAGGCTCCAGAACAAGAACAATAAAAATCCCTGGATGTTGTTCTTGCCCTGCCTGCAGTATTAAAGATGCATCAGTTGCATCTTCGCTAACAAGAACAATCCCATGATTCATTGTCTCCTTTTTGGGAGGCAAGTTAGCAAGAACATTCTTGTCAAGAACACAAGAACACAAATCTTGGCGTTCTTGATATTGAAAAACACCCCAGGTTTACTCTGGTACTCTGGCTTGTAAATGTATTTTAAAAATTATGCCTGGAAGATAATGTCCTTGTTTTGGTGATTAATTGTAGTTCCTAACCTCTGGGTAAAATTCTCTGCCAAAACATAAATACAATAAATAAATGCTGCAAATTACTTTGACTGTGAGAAATTAAAATGGCTCAGATTAACTGATGGATTTTATGAGAAAATACTCTTCCTCCGAGTAAACCAAACAGTGATTTCTTGTCAACATGGGTGCTGAGGGGAATGTTAGCCTGTTTTCCAGAAATATCTATTTTCAGTATCTGAGCAGATTTCATTATTGCTTCCTTGACCTTTCTTGTTGCTTACTCACACATCATTTCTTATCCTTTCTCTCCTGTAATGAAGCGTAAATTAATCTGTCATTCAGTCAGATGTAAAATCATAAATACTGCCATTGCCTCTTGTAGGGTTATTAGTTACTAGTAAGTCTCTAGAATGTGAATCAATGCCCACAGAATAATCAGATTAATGCCCACAATAATACATTCAATTTCCTCCAAAAAGAACATTGAGAATCTATTTGACAGGTATAAATGTTATGTGAATCATAATCGCTTAAACCCTTCAAGCATTGCACCCAAAGAGATTTACCAAATTGAAAAGCAAACTTCCAGTACTTAACTCAGTTCATGGGATATGTTTTCAAGAAAATTCCTGTCAATGTAATGAGTTTCGGAAATTTAACAAAAGCTTTTCATTTGATTATGTGAGGACAGAGAGAGTATTTTTCCCAACACTAACATTTTGCACATTATCTGAATGTTAAAAATATCTTTTGTATTAAATTGCACATTTTAACTTCTTGTTTAGAGTTTATATTTGCAGTTTATTTATATATGTATTTTATGTCCCTTTCTATGTGCACGAAAAACTGGAACCATGCTGTCTTGTCTCATACATGTATATATCTGAAATCACAATAAAGTTTACTTGGAAATAAAACCATATGATAAGGAAGCCTGACTTATGGAAATTATGGACCGGAAAGTACAAGAGTATGGACCGAGTAGAGAATTTGCTTTTCAGTTAGCTAGCTATAATTCAGACTGGATTAGAGCTGAATTCAGAGGTATTCTTCTGCAATGACTTTATGGGGCATCCCCAGATTTGTGCCATTTTCTCCCTCAGTTTGGACCCTGACTCACTGGAACTCTGCTTTGGATAAGCGGTTCTGGGAAAATGGGTGGATGGTTTGATGACATACTATACAACTAACAACATAAATCCTCTGTATTACTTAAAGCACTATGTGGGATTGTTTGTAACATTTTCTGTATGCGATGAAAAGCAAGACTTCCAGTAAATCATACACACAATACATGGAGGAACAGTCACTGTAAACTTTTCTCTGAACACACACGCCCACAACGTGAAATACATCCCATGTCTCCATACGTACCAAACAGATCATTTCGGTAACTGAGTAACTGACCTGTTTGTACATCCCATAGACTTTTAAACAAAGGAGAACAAGGCTGAAAAAGTACAGTATATGAGACAGAGGAGACAGACTGAATATCATTTGCACATCCACTCTAAAAAGGGGCAGAAATAGTACAAAAAAAGGTAAAATGTCATTTTGCACAAATCATTTGTCTAGAGAATCCTTGGAAATATGAGCTTCCCTAATAGCCAGGGGCAGTAGTTTGGGTTTGTTGTCTTCAACACAATGGAGCCCTCCTTAACGAATTCCCCTTTTGGTCCACATAAATGTGACTGTGCATCATATTAGGCCTTCCATACATCCAAGGATGCAGCCAAGAGCATCCTGCATCAAGCCAGGTGCAGCATGCAGCATACAAAAAACATGGTTGGTAGATGAGTTGATACTGCACAGGTTTTAAAGGTGTCATGTCAATATTTTGTCTTTTTTCATGCTTAAGCACTGTCAAAAAGTTTTGATCTTCCCACGACTCTAATTCTAACCCCCCAGATCTGCACACCACCTGGAGGGGTTCTAGCCTTTGATCATGCATATCCTGGGCCACCAAGGTAGAAAAAAAAAAACATACAACTGCTTTGATAAGCTTGGGCGGGTCGTCTTTGCCTTTCTGCTCTGAAAGAATGTTGCACTGTACAGGGAGCCATAGGTCAGTGCATCACCACACACATCTCAGCCATCAAAATGGTGATTGAAGGCTGACTGTGAGCAGAAGCCAGTAAAAGGGACCTGTGTGTTTCTAATGCACACATACTTGAAACAGCTTTTTAAAATCATTCTACTCCAAAGAAACCCAGAAAACATACCTCCCATGGAGTCTACACTGGGAATCTGTATCTCCATGCCGGATTCCTTGTTTAGTCGAAAAACTTGATGCGGGCCCCTCAAACTAATGTCATTGTTTACTTATGCAATAGAGGTTCTAATACAAAGCCAGTTCATGTGTGCGTGTATGTATATGTATATGTTCACCAGGGCAATACCAAGGCGTTCTCAGGCCAGCTGCGAGATATCATCTCTCCTGGGTGTCCTGGATGTGCCCCAGGGTCTCCTCATGAATCGACATGCCCCAAACCACCCCAGTGCATGCTGCAGGTCACAGCCTGATGAAGCAAACAGGACCACATCATCTGCAAAATGCAAAGACGCAATCTCGAGGTCACTGAACCAGACCCCCTCCACCCCTTGGCTATGCCTAGAAATTCTATCCATAAACAGAATCTGTGACAAAAGGCAGCCCTGGTGGAGTCCAACACCCACAGAGAATGAGTCTGACTTACAACCAAACTCTCCGTTTATACAGGGACCTAATGGCCTGGAACAGCAGCCCCTGTACTCCATACACCTCCAAAGCACCTCCAAAGAACCCCCCCAAAGGACACGATTATACAATACATACAGTATAGACTGGTTGGGCAAACTCCCATGAGCCCTCCAGTATCCTTGTGAGGGTGAAGAGCTGGTCCAGCATTCTGCAACCAGGATGGAATCCGTATTGTTCCTCCTGGATCCGAGGTTCGACTGTCAGGTGGATCCTCCTCTTCAGTACCTCGGCATGGACTTTCCCAGGGAGGCTGAAGAGTGTGACCCTCTGAAGTTGGAACACATCCTCCGGTCCCCTTTCTTAAAGATTTGGACCACCACTGTCTGCCAATCCAAAGGCACTGTCCCCAAACTCCACAAAATGTTGAAGAGGCGTGTGAGCCAAGAGAGCCCAACAACATCAAGAGCTTTGAAGAACTCATGGTGAATTTCATCTGTCCCTGGAGCCATACCAACTGAATAGCTATTTGACTACTTCAGTGACCTCAGCCCCTACGATGGGTGAGTCCTCCTCTGAGTCTTGCAAGCTGTACTTCCTCCAAGGAAGTAGACCTGACTCCCTAGATATGCGGGAAAAGGCCTGCCGGAGGTACAAGTTGAAGATCTTCTGGACAGGGACCTCAACCTGTTGACAGCTGATCTCCTCTCTTCAGTTTAGAAAACATGTGGACAAAGATCCTATGATACGATTACACAATCGATCATTGAACTGTGGCCTTGGGTGATCTGGTGCCAGGTACACTTATGCCTGTACATGGTGTTTGTTTTGGACAAACTGTGGTTAGAACAGATATCTGATAACAGAGTACCGCTCGGGTTCATATTGGCCAAGTTGTTCCTCCCAATCACACACTTCCAGGTTTCACTGTCACAGCAGAATTGTGGAGTCCTAAGAGGGGGAGCCTTCCAGCACCCCATCCAAGGACTCCAAGAAGGCCGGATACTCTGAACTGGTGTTCAGTGCCTACACACAAACATCAATCAGAACCCATCCCCCGACACAAAGTCAAAAGATGGCAACCCACTCACATTTCCCAAACACATGGATATTTAATATTTTATAATTTAATAATATTTTAGAACTTTTTATAGTTTTTGAAGGCTTGCTAATTGGCTGGCATGCAGACCGAGGGGGCTGGGGTTTATTATTAGGTGAAGAAATCATTGGATGCTCCCAGCTGCTGTTAATCAGGATTGGAGCCTGTGTGGAGCTAGGCAGGGGGCTAGGGGTGTATGCCTAGTGGGCGGAGCCAGGCAGAAATAAACGCTCCCCGCTGCACAAGTGTGAAAGGCCACAGCTTCTAGAACTGACTTTGTGAACTCCAATTGATTTAGGCCGTCGAGCCCTCTAGACGCTCTGTGTATTTCACGGGGGGAGTGACAGTTTTATGCATCTTCTTAAAGGGTTCTTGTGCTGGTGCCTTGGTGCCGGTAACTATCGTGTTCATGAAAATTTACTTCAAGACATAATGAGCTCTTTCACAGGATGTGTCCTCGGCATGCAAAATATTTACGGTTTGTTTATGACTGGGTGACATTAATTACTTTGGTTTTTCTACCAATACTGGTTGAGCATTGACTTTGTTTCATGACCAACCTCAGGTTCATGCACTGTTACGCTGCTAAGTTGAATGTTGTAATTTATGATGGAGCACACAGCAGACTCGACACATTTCAAAATCCTTAAACGTGAAATGAAAAAGGCCTGGGGGTGCAGGAGGTCAAAGCTGTGAAACTGTCCACACTGACTCCACATGCCTCCAAATCCTTTAATAAACCAAGTCTACGTTATGTAGGTAGGGAGCAAATCTCCTGTTGTTCTACTGAATATTTTGTAAGGATGATTAAGGAGATACCATCTCCATGTTCTGTAAAAACAACAAAAGTATGAATTAAGGCTGAACGGAACATTTAATTAAAAAAAAGACTTTACAGTTGCAACATACATCAGCAATTAAATGAATCACACAGTTACCTCTGAACTTCCAAGCTACTTTAGTGATAAGCCATAAAGAACTGCATTAATATCTAAGATGTAGCATATATAAAGGTCACAATGTTGACCAACACATGGCTTACCAGACACTGGTAAGAAAATCTGGGGTCTAATTGAGTTTGCAGCATTAGCAAAGCTATCAGGTCGTAAGTTTACTTCAGAAGATGAGAAGTTCCCATCGGACAGACATATTGAGCAATGCTGGGGAAAATTGATGATTATATTGGTTCTCACAACATGTGAAGCTCTGAAGAGCAGCACCAAAGGTTCCAAGTTTAAATAAGAAGCTTCTGCTGTAAGCAGTACAAAGCATGTAAGACAGAGGAAAGCTTGGCTTTTAAGTCTGTACAAGTACTAACAGTCTGCAGAGGGCCCCAGTGGAACTCAGTCGCCACTCTAATGGCGTGGTTTTCAATATCACATCGCATGATTTATAGTTTTAATAATGGGATATTCCTAAGTCTTTGTTCCTTGCATTCACTATCAGCAGAATCGAGTGTGTTAATATTTAGCAGTAGGGTTTCCACTAACAAATAAAATACTGGGAGACAGATTTACTGATAGCAGCACACTAAGAGACGGACCGTAAAATGGGACGTCGGTGAGGTATGAGTTCCGGATTCCATAAACGGAGAGTCGCGGGTTTTCTTTTCCAGACTTTGCTTGAAAATAGTGAGCTGCACTTTTGACTGTAATGGGAATACATCTGAAAAAGACATTCCTCACTGACGCATCGGGCAGCCATTTTGCCATTCCTGATTGTAGCTGTTTTTACAATATTTTCCTATTGCCGTGGAACAAACATGTATGAGAGATATTCCTTTTAATTTTTTGACACTAGAAATGATCCTCATCAAAATAAATATATGTTACGTAAGAATGTGCCTGTGATTTTTTTTCTCCTACAAGCTGGAAAAGTGAATGCAAACACACACCTGAATAAAGTGTAAATGTTATATAAAAGTGTAAACACGAGCATATCACAGCATGCTGCTGATTATGTGACATGCTTCAGTGACATGAGAACCCTAGAAAAAAGAATTTTGGTGAACACCTGGTAGGGTTAGCATGTGATGTGTAGACTTGCCGTAGGCCAAATATCCAATGGACTTTCTGTTATTAAACACCGCGGTGTGTATGATGCATGCCTGTCTGCATTTTTAATCTTTGTATTAAACTGTAACCTTAGCCAAGAAGAGAGGCACATCCTGGAACCCACATCAGACAAGGGGCTGCCTTTAAAAGCCTGTGCTATTCTCCTTTGTTATCATTACTGTATAGAATTTCAGTTTTCTGTTCCTCTTTTGTTGAAACAGACTCATGAGAGTCTGAGTGATACTAATAAAGTCTTTGACAGAGGTGAAATACAATCATTTGCTTGAGTGATGTCACCTCAGAAAAACGTATAAGCGCTTGAACCAGACAATACATATGGCCTCTCCAGGTACAACAGCATAGTCTTGGGATCCTGTGATTGGCTAAACACATTTTTTGTTAGCCAATTACCAGTAACTCTGCAGCTGATCACTAACAAGATATTTGTTCAGATCAAAAGAACAGACCCGATGACTGATCTACATGACCTGCCGGTGAAAGAGCTTTATCTAACTGTTAAAAAGGATATGTTATATATCTATAGAAGCTATTTTAAATCGGTTACTCAGAAGTACTGCGCCAAAGGCATATTTGAGACCCACTGTGACAATCAGTGGCCATGTTTGTATGGGGAAAAAAGTTTAAATAAGCAATAATAGGAATAATAAATACAAAATAGTACTTAACTAAACATGACATGACATTTTACAAAAATTTTATTCAACTACCTGTGTTAAAAATAAAAATAATATTCTCAGAACAATAATAAATATGCACAGTCCATGTGAAAGATTTTGCTGATTACAGGTAATACTTAAATCATACAGCAAAATCCTTTGAGTAACTAACAGCACTGAGAAAAAGTCTTCCCCCAGATTTTACACTCCATTGCATACTTTGACACTGAATATAATCAGACTCTCAAGCAAAACTGATCACTGAGCAAATGAACGGTTAAAACCATATAGTGATATTGCTGGTATTTATTCAATGAAAACGCTTTACACTCACACCTGGTTACACCATTTCAAGCATTAATAAGTATAGTTAAACGTTTCCTGTAAATACTGATCTGACTCTCAAAGCACCTTGGAGAAATCTGGCTTCGGCTGCATCACTTTTTCCTCTTTACAGACATATCAAAAAATTTCCTTAAGAGTTATTGTAAGTCTTCTCATAGTGATGAACTCATTTTGGGTCTATTTTAAGCCAGTCCACAACTTTAATCCTCTTGTTATTCAATTACTTTGACATAGACTTTCCACTAATAATTTGTATTTCTCTCCTGTTGCATGATCCAGCTGTGCTTCATTTAAGATGGTCTGACATTCCCTGGTAACATTTTCTGGTACAACTTGACAGCTTTGCTCACTGCTTCTGTACACATTTATGGACATTGATCAGCACTTACTCATCTTCAGAAAAACCAAGCCCTAACTGTTGTCATATAATTTTGGCCATTTGCATTGCCTTGATTAATATATTGCACTATTAGACTATACACTGCTGTTCATGTTATATATAAAACCCTTTGTTGAAATATCATTCCAATCTCAGTTGACAGCCTTTATTGTCATCGCACAACAAGAAAAGACAATGGGATTCAATCAGCTATTGGGGTTGAGGGCCTTTCTCAAAGGTCTAGTACTGATATATTTACTCTGCGTGCCATGAGATTCAAACCAGCCACCTTCCAGACACCTGGTCACACAACTTTCTCTTAACCATAGGGATCAATTGCCCCTCTAAATAGGATGCCTATAGGATGTCACAATGTAAATTATGAAAAACACCTATACATTCACAATTTGACTGTGGTGGAAACATCACACAAACATGGGGGGAATAAAAGCCAACTGGATTAATTCTCCTGTAAAGTCTACTGTGCAGCATGGAAACTCATTGTACCTCAGGTGGTAGCTGTTAAATCCATGTGAACCTCAAAACATTGGTGTTACTGTCTGAAATCTCTTAAGTTCTGAATATTCTTGTAGCAGTAACAATCCTCTGGTTGCTGAATGACCTTTGGAAGGAACACATTTTTTCTTGGTGCGCCTGTGGAGTCTCCATGTTTTTTATTCTTCCTCTGCGTTGCATCAGAGCTTCTCCCTGTGGTTATCGACACGCGAAAGGCCTCCCTCCAGGGGCCTCATTAGAGTGTGAGCCGCACTCCAGGAGAAAAGGCACAGCTTTTACAGATGGAAAGGCAGCATTTGGAGGCAGCCCATGGTCTAATTGTTACCATGACTGCTTTTCATTGGATCGGTATCTTATCTTGTGAACGAACTGGCTGTTATGGTCCATAAGAGGGCCGTGAAACAGCAACATGTTCCAGGGAAACAAAAAAAAAAGAGGAAACAGTTCTCCTCCTGGCCGCCGTACAGGCCCGATAAGCCGACCTCCAGTTCAGCAATCAGTCGCCGTTCCAGATAAGGTCGCTCTGTCAAGTGGGCCAGGAACTCGCCCTGAGAGGCTGTGTGATGGGTAAACAACAGGAAGGAAACAACCAATTAGGGATTTCATTAAATACTCTTTATTGGAGCCCTAGTGCACTGCAGTACCATAGGTTGAATGTTACAGATGTGACAGTGTTACATGATAGTCAGAGGTGTATAATTCAGGTCCAGTAAGTAAAAATCTGGACCAAGATTCTGTTTCAACCATCCAGCTGAGTATAAAGAGCAATGGTCACAGAGTACTGAACTGGGGTGGCTTTCCCAAAACAACGAACGAACTGTGAATAACGAACAAGATAACGTAGTTCGTAGGAAAATAACGAAGGAGGTCCACGTGCCTTTCCCAAAACCCTTCGTT
>JAODKL010000051.1:5040493-5057868 GCA_026780765.1 Petrocephalus schoutedeni
GAACAGGTGAGGCTGGTTAAGCCCCGCCTGAGGGAAACACTGGGAAACAGACAGGCAGGGCGGGGCTGATCGTGACATTAGTCAATTGGACAAATGTTTTTCATTTCTTTTACACTTCAAATTATTGAGTTTGCTAACTTAAATGCTTTAAGGTAATCGGTTACCCTAGTTTTTTTGAGTACCCTTAACTTGTTGGGGTTTACAGTGTACTGAATGACTTTGTGTAGGTTTTGAAGCCGGCACAGAGAGAGATCTTTGACTCTCTGTACCATAAAAAAGGCTTGGATTTTCTGCTGTCCAGTACATGGAGCTGTTGAAGTTAAAGCTTGAGCTTAAAGGAGATTAAGTTCCTTGGTCCAGTTCCATGACCATTAATGTGACCACGTTCTATTGGTCATTTTCTGCATGTGAGTTCCAAAAAACAGGTCTCGTTCTTTGACCTACCTGTTTGCTAGGCTGGTTTATACTTGGTTTCTGCAATGCTTGCTTGCTCCAAATAAAACACGATTTGTACATGATTTATGATGTGCAACATCATTACCAACATATATTGTGGGGGCAGTTTCTCATCCCAAGCATGAAATAAAACTTTTTGTAGTTTTATTTAAAAAATGATGTAGTAATTGTAATTATCTGTGCTAATTGCTGGTTCGTAAGACTGCTATAACAACTTCTCAAACAGCCCCCTGTTGGACTTAGCTTTTAATCCTCCACATGAACTAAACTAAGTGTGCAATTATGTACAACAGTAGCATAAAAGCGACACGTTCCTGAGCTGAGTATAAACCTGGACTAAAACCTGGTTTTTGCATTTGTCTAACTGTATGTGCAATTCTACTTGACAGAAGTATAGCTCAGACCATCCAGCCTGGCCACTGGGTAGAGAAAACAGGTTTTGATTTGGAGGTAGGAGAAGTAGATCACATCTACAACTAGGTCTGGTTAAATACAGTATATTGACCTACTTCTGGAAAAACAGTTCTTTTCTTGCTCTTGATTTTGTTACAGGCATTTCCAGTACAGACACATGGGAATGACTGTGGGATTTTTATGCTGATGGTAGGACATTAATGACTTTGAGTCACACAGAGTTTAAAGGCTTGGCTTGTTCATTATTTTTTGCTGTTCTTTTGTGTACCAGGCTTGTCTATACATTGCTGTTAATGCCCCTTTTGATTACAGAGTTGTAAGTTGATTTCCATGATTCCAGACTATTTTATTATTTATTTTATTTTATAATATTTTGGGTTTTTTTTAGGATGATATGCCTCTGATCAGAAAATGGTGGTGTATTCTTCTTTTGGAGAATTTGACACTGGAAAGGTATAGTCTTCTTTTCCTCAAAAAACATTATTTTTAATCTGTCTGGCTGTCTGGCAAAGTTAACAGAAATTTGTTACTATAAGGCATGGAAAAAGATTTGCTCACTGGACTGCAGAAGCTCATGCTCTTCTGCGAGGAGAGACTGACCCAGTGTTTAGCCTGAAGGCCACCTGGAGCCTTCCCAGGTTAGTTTAAACTTGACTTTATGTATATCTGGGTTTATGTATCAATTTCTGCTTACTGCAATAACATGCAAGGTTTTTTGAAACTTAGTCTGAAGAGGACTCCCCAGGAGAACCCATGACAACCCAGAAGGAGACTTTATCATTGCCAAACTCTGAAGTATGTGTCTACTTTATTCTTAAGACATTTTTATTAATATCTGTATTAGTGCATATGTTATGCTGTTTCAACAAACTGTATGTTTTGCAATCCACTGTAGGAACCAAAAGTAATGACACACCTGAAAACTGCAAGAAACTGGTACCAAGATCACCATGAACTCTTTGAGTCTCCTGTAGTCCTTCCCAGAATCCTCACAATGGAGGATGGTGATGTGACTAGATCATTGGAGCAACTTAAAAACACTGAGTGTTACACCGAAGAAGAAAAAGATACCATTGTCTATCCCTTTTTATTTCAGTTTTCAAATGTTAAGGACATACATTTGTTTTTAGAAAACACAGCGTACAAGGGCTTACTTGTGTTTTGTAGTTTAGTGTAGCTTGTATAATGCAGTTTCAAGGATCACTATATGAGTGCAGCACATTTAGTTTTATAAATTACCGGATATGCATCTGAAGTAGCGAAAAGTCCTTAATCGCTGATTGCAGTACTGTAAATTGTTGTATATTTTCAAAGATCTCTGTTTGTATATAGTATTTGTTGTCATTTTATAAATTAGTTAAAATATTTGTGTTTTATACTGTATTCTGTTGACATTCTGTTGTGTTTTAAAAATAAACAGCTTTCCTTTTGCTGTTTTGTGAGGAACAAACCCTCATTTAAAAAAAAAACAACTTAGTTTGTATATACTGTAACTAGAATAGTAGTTTTTCTTGTAGACATTTAAAAGAATTCTCACCGGCTCCTTAGAAAAAAATGTTTAAAAATATTGTATTATGGCCTGTACCAAAGCACATCTATTATATTTATTGGCACACATTTATTTATTCATTCATTCATTTTCCGAACCTCTTTAAGCAAAAACGTAACAGATAACCCCCTAACAAACAAGACTATGTAACTATAGCAGAGCAATAATAAGCTTAAAATTAAAAACAAAACTGCTTTAATTGTGCAATACTACTCAATGATTCAGCTTTCCAAAGCAATTCATTTCCAATTACTGGACATTACTCCAAACAACGAGTCATTCTGGAATATTGGGCCCAACTGGTGCCACAAGTCTGAACAGAGAGCTTGCTCTGCAGCATACATGTTCATGGTATTTATGAAGGAAGCTACATGACAATTGTTTTCGGTTTCATTTTGTTGTAATATAAATCCTTCCACCTTCTAAGCCCTCTTTTAATGCAAAGATCCCTACCTTTTATCATTAGGTGAGGTTGAAAAATGTGCATTCTACCATTAAGTATGCAAATATAATTTAATTCTGCCACTCTTTTGAAGACAGGTAAGTGTTAAATTTTTATTTGAATGTATGCCACTATTAACATTTTTTATCTGATAGATGGATATAGAACATATGAAAACCAAACAATGTATGTGTATGTGATCTGCTAATTCAATCACACAAACATACATTTGCCCATTTCAAAGGCAATTTTACATAAATTTTATTGTTTTGCTGTAAAATTGTTGTTACCTATTTTATTTGCAACTATTTTTCTACTATTGATTTTTGTAATTTTCAGAGATGTTCAAGGCATATGAGATCAGATATTGTTTCTTTTCATACATATTTTTAGGGCTGCACAATGTCAAATCATGATTGCATGCTGCATACGCAATAATCACCAGGGCTTTATATGACAAGTGTAAACATTTGTCCAGATGGCTTTTTGGTACTATACTGTTTATTTACGGCCACAGTCTGTTAAGCTGATTAGTAGTGCACCTAAAATATTAATGAGAGGCGTATTATGACACCCAAAAGCTAGTAACCTGTATAAATTCGATGTATCATTTTGTTTAAAAAAAACATGTCTTTAAACTGCAAAAAAGTATCACCACACCACTTATGTCTTTTCACCCTGTTTTTCCACAATATCCCCACTGTACACAGTATCGTACATCACAAAACTAAATAAATAAACAGCTGTGCAAGTATCAGAAAGATAAGGAAATTGAAAATACTAACCATCATGCCTGCATTTAGATATATGAACACATCCTTTGTCGGTAGATCTATTTAGTTTGCATGCATCCCATTTAAAATAAATAAAAAATTAAATAAAAGTGAACAAACGTGGAAAATAGTCACAACAAAGGCTATACAATTTGTAAATTTTGGTTTTAAAAATACATGCAGAACAGTTATTTCACCTCATAGCTCCTGAGACAATGCAAAGAAATACAAATAAGAGGACAGAACAAGAAGTGGAAGGTCAGAGTCAGAGTCAAATTTATTTATAAAGCATAATTAAAACAACCCAGGGTTGACCAAAGTGCTGAACAATGAAACCAGTTCAAAAAGAAATAAAATAAAATAAAATAAAACTAAAATAGAATCATAAAAAAACATGTAGATAAAATAAGAATTAAATTTAGTAAAAAAAAATAATAGTAAATAAAATAAATATTAATAAATTAAATTAAATGTCATCAATACATCAGCCGCAATTCGTGTTAAAAGCTTATGAAAAAAAGTGAGTCTTTATCCAAGACTTAAAGTTGTCTAAGGTGTGGGCTACTCTACTCTCCAGTGGCAGTGCATTCCACAGCTTTGGAACTGCCACCACAAAAGCACAATCACCCCGACTCCTGGACCTACTACTTGGTACTAAACTGTAATAAATGAAACGTTGGATCAACTTAAAATATTACTTCAATTTTTCACACTTAATTTTTTCAAGTTTGCTCAACATCATTTTTCAAATCAGTTCAACTTTAAGTGCACTCTAAAAAATAGTTTGTTGGGTCAACTAAAAATCATTGTAACAATGATGCATGCATCTTTTAAAGTTCGGCCAACTCAAATAAACAAGTAAATCCTACATGTAATTTTAAGTCATACTAATGTAACAGTTTTAGTCCAATCAACATGATTTGATTTTACCTCTACAAACATAATTAAGTTGAACCAACTCAATATTATTTAAAATGTTCAGACAATATTAAGTTGTCAAGTTTTTCCATTTAATTCACTCATAGCAGAGAACAGCTACTATTTAGCAGGCTGAATGTGGGGTTAACACAGAAAACCTGTGAGAAATTTGAACCTGTAACTTTCCAATCACAAGGTTGCTTCCTTAACCATTAGACCACCACTACATTTCTTTGCTGCTTTACAGTATAACAATTGTCTGTAAAATCCCTTGCAAAAATAGCTGATAATGTAATGTTTCTTGATGCATTAATAATTTCTTACAGTGAAAGCAACATCTAAATACTGCAGTTTTACATATAGAAAATATATGTATAAATATATATATATATATAAAAAGTTAATCCTGAAAAGGGCAAAGATCTGGCATGCATTTGCTTAATGCAGTGTTAGGAAAATTATTCACAAAAGCTCTCCATTGCAGACAGAGGTAGGAAGTTCAGTTCTAGAAAGTATAAATCCAGACCAAAGTTTTGTTTCAACCAACCACACTGAACAAAAAAGTTATACCCCTACTGGCTATAGGAGTGCATTTTCCCTGGAGCAGATATAATGGGTGGAGGCCTCATTGCTTTTAGACCGTGACTTGGGTTAGGAGAACAAATCAAATCATTTTTCTCATTTTAAATTCAAAGATTGTCTTGGCTTCATTTTTTTAAAGCCCACCATTATCGAGGATGATGCCAGTACCAGAGTTATATGATCATATTTACTTTTTCCTGTAAGGAGACGAGTAGTTGCATTCTGCACTAGCTGCAAACATCGTATAAATGACTGTTCCAAACCCACATACAACGAATTATAATAATCTAAGCGTGAGGAGAGAAAAACATGAACAACTTTCTCTAAATCTTTCCTTGGTAGATAGTCCTTTACCTTGGCTAAGAGTCTAAGAGCTAATCTGCTTGCTCAATTTAAAGAAACTATCAAAAATCACCCCAAGGCCTCTAATAGCTAGCTTAATCCAGTGGAGTGGCATTGAATTGCCAAGAGAGCTACCCAGCTTATCCAGTGCCTTAGGCTGACCGAACACAACAACCTCTGTTTTATGTGCATTGAGGCTAAGGAAGTTTAAACTAAGCCAATTTTTTACTTTGTTCAAACAATCTAACAATGCTTGCAGTGAACTCCCGCATTTAGGTTTTAAAGGCAAATAAATTTGTATTTCATCAGCAAAACAATGAAATGAGCCCTGAGGAACACAAGTAAATGGTGCTACAAAAGACGAGTGCTCACCTAGCTAGACTGGGAAACTCCTACCATTCAGGTAGGACCCAAACCATTTAAGCGCCACACCCTTGATACCCACACATTGCTCCAGATGCGATAAAAGAATCAAAAGCAGTCGACAAATCCAGCAATAACAAAATTGTGGAGTTCTCCAAGTCAATAGTTAAAAGCAGATCATTGCACACTCTTAACAGAGCAGTTTGCGTGCTATGACAAGACTTAAAACCAGATTGTAACTATTCAGAAATGCAATTTTCCTATAAGAAAGTTTGCAAATAACTCAATACAGCCTTTTCCAATCAGGGACGTATCAAGCTTTTTAAAAGTGTGTGTGTGTGGAAAGTAAAAGTAGCAAATAACAAACAGATAATGATAAGATGAAATTTATATTAATATTTGTCTTCTGCTCTGTGCTACAAATTAAATTTTTGTATGATTTCAGGCATTCAAATAAAATTTTCAAATCAAGATAGAGAGGAACCTCATCTCCCAGATAGAGTGGAGCCTCATCTCCCAGCGCGCACTCCCTCACTGACTGCGCTGAACGTGTGCCTTCTGCTTTCTCACTGCATGTCACCAATTTCATGTTTGTACACACATATCTTGTATGTCCTCACTTTCCCTAGAATAGCTCATGTATTTCACGTATCTGTGTAACAAATTTATTCTTACTGACCTGATATAAAACCACAGCAAAATAGCGAAAGGTGAGGCAGCCAGTACCTCTGCCTCACTGAAGGGAACGCGCATGAACCCATGGGATTATTATTGCCAGTTTGCAATAGTAATGCAATTTTTATTCTGAAAGAGCCAGTGCCTCACTTGCCACAAACCTCACCGCACATCGCTGCACTTTCTTCCCAAATCTAACAGACAACACATTGCAATTTACTCACTTTGAAGAGGAGCAGCTCTTGTTCTCTCATCACGGATGTTAACTGATACCTTTGCTGTGATTGGTTCAATGGTCCTTCAGTCAAACTATCGGATCCATGTGTATAGCCTAAGTCTGCTTGAGTTTTTTTTCCTCCCAGACCAGGGCTACAGTTCAGTTTGCTCTTGTACCTGTAGCAGCACTTATTTTATTATTGTTTTAATCTGAGAAAAGTAGGGGGATGGAATTGTATTTCAGCCAAAGTGGGGGTGTAGTACCACCAACATCCCCCTGCTTGCAACGCCCCTGTTTTCGATACTTTGGAAAGAAAGGGTGATTTAGAAATTGGCCTAAAGTTTGACAGAATAGAGGGATCAAGATTTTTCCTTTTGATAACAGGCTACACCACAGCATGCTTAAAGGCAGTTGGAACCCAGCTGGACAACAAGGAGGGATTCATTCATTTATGAATATTTGGCCTTATAGTACGGAATACATCTTTAAAACAGACCAGCTAGCACACTTTCTGAGGGACAACCTGTAGGCCGCAACTTAGAAACTATATCAGTCAAGAGGGATAGTGACACTGGCTCGATCTGATCAAAAACAAAAGAACACACGGTGGGGGCTGGAGAATCTAGAACCAATGGTACAGCTAAAGATCAGTGAACAGAGATTAAGTCAGCAACCAGTTTAGATATATAACTTGTCTTCACTGCTATAACCCCTCTCTGGTAATTGTATAAGCAGTTCCTTAAAATTCCTAGGGGCACTTGAAGTCTTTCTTCCACTTTCTCTCAGCTCATCTGCATTTGCTTCTAAGGGCGCGAGTGGTGTCATTCAACCAAGGCTCTGAACGAGTCTTAGCGTGCTTAGTTTTAAATGGAGCTACAGAGTCCAGAATATCAGTGCTTATAGAGCTTGTAAAGAGGGCTGTGAGCTCATCAGCACTCATGTCAGAGCAGTTATCCCTGGCAAAGAGCACTGAAAATGGTAAAATGATTATGGCCTATAAAACACACAGAGGGCTGGTGCAAGTGAACGGCCGATAACATATGAAACAGCGCTGCCTCTGGAGTCAGGCATTATGACAGGCACAGAGTATGGTATAATACCAGTTCTATCAGTTTTTCGAAACTCTTATTGTAAATAGTTGTATGTAATTAGCGTTTACTGTGTTATCGTGTTGATGTCTGGTGTAGTGATTGTATATAGTGTGTGTGTGTGCCCATTATGTGTTATTGGGGCAGTTGGGATGGCCAGAACGGTGGGCAGACGGTCAGTGTGTTGGTGCAGTAGGTCTGTGTTCATGTCTGCTAGAAAAAAAGGTTCATACCGTTGCAGTTACATTTATGTGTACAGTATTTGGCAAATAAGAACAGTGCTGCAAAATGAGTGTGTATTGGATGATTGTCAAGATCCTTTAACGCATTAGGAGAAATCTTTCCTTTGCCCTTTCTGCTTCTATAGAGAGAGAATAATATTCATTTGCAGTTCACAAGCTGTGTATATTAGGTGTTCTGTTGTGGTATGTTAAAACATTTAAACTTTTGTAGAGATGGTAGTTTAGCACCATCTACTGGCAATAAGTAGAACACTTCTGTGGAGAAAGCTGTATTCATCTAATGGTGGGTATTAGTCAGCTATAGCATCTGTCATTAATCCATTGTCATCACCTTTCATCTTCATGATTGCATTAATATCATCCACACTTAATACTTCTTATATATGTTATATAAGTTATATATGTTTAGAAAGTTAGATGTCTAGTGAGTTTTGTAGGTCTCTCTTGGGCGACAAGCGGTGCTGATTACTTAGCTACAACAAAAATTAGCGTTAATTTGAACAGTAAAATGCTATAATTGTTATGTTTGAAGCATAATGTAATTGGGTAAATATAATTTGAGCTTTATGCTTTCTTAGGTGCAACTATGCAGCTGAGATTGGGCATGAGGCCCAGAGTCTGCTGAGCCACATGCTGTCCTCAGCAACATGCCGGCCCTGTAAAACATTGTGTCCAGTAGTGTACTGTTAATTTTACAGTTCATATTCTGTAATCTACTTTACAGTATGTTACTATTATAAAACCACACTGAAAAAACAAGCTATTGGATTTACTCAAATTAATTAAGGCAACATTCAGTCACTTTCTGGGATTTTTAAAAATATTTTTTATTTTGTTTTGTATATATATATATATATATATATATATATATATATATATATATGTGTGTGTGTGTGTGTGTGTTTTTTATACCCAATTTTAGGAAATATTTTAAATAAATTAAGCTAACGTCCAGCTGCACTGTAAACCCTGCTAAGTTAAGTTTATTCGAAACAGTTGCCTCACATAATTCAAGTTTAAAAGCTCCATTTTGTCAAGTTCCTTGAGCTTTATATAACATTGAATTACTGAATAACGTTATTTAACTCTGAAAGATTTAAGTGGATTAAGCTTACGTAACTTCAAGTGGAATGAACTACAATGTCAACAATTATTTTGGTATTTTTTTTAGGAAGTTATACCCAATTTTAGGAAATGTTTTACATAAGTCCAGCTACAGTATAAACCCTGCTGTTGAGTTGAGTTTACTCAAAACGAGGAGATTCAGAGGTGGGTAAACCAGGTCCAAAGTGTAAAAATCCAGACCAAGATTTTGTTTCAACCAACCATATGCGTATGAAGAGTCACAGTCACAGAGCAGAGGTGGGAAGTTCAGGTCCGGAAGGTAGAAATACAGACTAATGTTTTGTTTTAACCAACTACACTGGAAAAAAAAAGTTAGTTTGAATAAACTCAACTGAATCATGTACAGTGGTCCCACAGAACTAGAATGAGCATTCATCTTACGAAATCTTATTAATCTTATGAAATCTTCTCACGTGTAATTAAACCAACTGAATTGGTTGCTATCCTGCATAACATTATTTTTCAGGGCTGAGAGAAGGTGAGAGCTCCCCTAGTGGCTATATGAGTTAATTTTCCCTGGAACAGATATAATGGGTGGAGGCCTCATTGCTTTATGGCCGTGATTTGGGATAGGAGAACAAATCAAATCATTTTGCTCATTTAAGACTCAAATATCATTTAAGACTCACCTGAGATATTTAAGCAGCCCAGATGAATGGATGGCTGCAAGGTGGATAAAATGACACAGAACGAGGGCAAACCGAGAGTAGTTCCCCCCCCCACCCCCCCCCCCCGCAGCAGAGCAAACGCTTCTGATGGTGCTATATTAAGAATACGAAAACATTATAACCATAAAGTACTTTAAACCATAAAGCATTTAAGTTGCACAAATAACTATCTTGTCTTTCCATGTTACTAATAAACTTAAACTGTTGATCTATGTGGCTTAAATGTTAATGTTACCCAGGACCAGAAGGTAATTTACACCTCTGGGTATATGCAATGATATTTTTACTTTTAAATGGTAGTAAAATACAAATACTGATCAAATTCAGAATTACCACTGAGTGCATCTTTGGTTAAATGTGTTTACAGGGGGACTGTGGATGAGAAGAGGTAAAATATGAGTCTCCCTGAGGCCATAGAGCAGGACATCACTGCTTCTGAGAGAGAGGATCCTGATGGAACACAGAACCCACAGAACAGGTGAGCAGAATTAATTTGTGTGTGTTTTCAATAAACATATTTAATAGCCCTCACCTGTGTTTTGTTCCTAACCCCAATGTTTGGTTAATTGTTTTGTTCTGCACCTGCCCCTCATGTACTGTCCTCCTTATCTGTGTATTTAAGTGCCCGCCCTCATTCTGTTTCTTAGTTAGTCAGTGTGGTTGCTCACCAGTTTTGCTCTGTTCCCCGATTGCGTTTGCTGCTGCTTGCTGTGAAGGTTCCTGTGTTACTTGCTGCCTTAGTTTTGTCTTTGCCTACTTTGTTTTTGACCCCTCATGGTCATTTATTGCATGTGCTGTGTGTGTGTTTTTTTTGTGCTCATTATTTTATTATTCTACTTTCAAAAAAAAAAAATCCCGTCTTTGTGAGCCACAACATGGATCCTTCCCGTCCGTAACAAGACAAAAGTTTACGATGCTTTAGTGGTATTAACTGTCTTTGAAAAGATCCTGATATTATTTTTTCTGTTTGAATATATTTGATCCATTTATATTTGCCTATTTCTCCAGATAAAACAAAATCTCCCTCTATTTCAACATAAGATTCAAACCACACAATTCTAAACCATGAAAACAGATTGGACATCTTTACATGTTTTTTTTTTTTTTCTCATTCTTGACTCGCTTACAACAAAAACTTAAGGGTTCAGAGAAACCAAGATGACAAGACTTACGAAACTAGGGCACAGGAAGGAAAAAAACAGGTACAAAACAAGGAACTGAAAAACAAGAATAAAATAAGAACCAAAAATGAAAACATGGTGAGGTTTGAACCAGCCTCAAACCCACAACAAAAGGGAAGGCTGGATAACAGCCACCTGCTGAACCTGTTAAGTTACACTCCACACACACAAATCTAGCAGCTTAGAGTTTGAGATGACAGTGCTCCCCAATCCTAATATAGTCCTGTTCTCTCTAATATTTGCTATGCCAGGCCGGGTGAAGTGGCCTGTGATTTCTGCTTAGAGAAGAAGGAGAGAGCCGTGAAATCCTGCCTAACCTGTGCTGCTTCATACTGTGAAACCCACATCAGGCAGCACTACATTGTACCAGTACTGCAGAAGCACAAACTGGTTGACACTTCTGGAGATCTGGAGGGAAGTAACAGTCATCAGGTACTAAATAATAATCAGATAAGGGGACACCAGAGATAGCCAGTGAGCGACTGAAAGCTATGTCTGTTTGCCATAGAAATTAATGCAAAAAAATATGGCTATTTATGCCGAATGATTCAGTGAAATGTCCGGAAGCATCTACTGGATCATGGAACATTGTTATTACTTCATGTTCTTCATGTAACCAGTGAAATTCTGTTTTATTCCCTCAACATTAAATGTAATTCAAGAAAGTTGAAGACTGGATTACAAAAGGTTTGTTTCCAGTTCATATGCTATCTTTATAAAATAGACATTTTTGATTAGACATTATATCTTTTTATTTGTTGCCCACTCCTCTCTTCTCCAGCCCTTCCTCCCCCTCGGAACATAAAGTTCTGCCCAGTGGGACCAGACTTTGTGCTTCTGAGCTGGGATGAGCCAGAGGGACTGGCTGAGCAGATAAAGCATTTTATAGTGACCTGGTCTGATGGGAGGAACCAGCATAGCCTGAAAGTCAATGGCACCAACGAAATAAGATATAATAGAAGGCCTCAGTCCAGGGAACGAATATGTGTTCAAGGTAGCCACAGTGGGGAATGATGACCGTCAGAGTGCATATGTATCAGCGACTGTACACACAGGTAATTTACAATCCATCACTGTGACATATTTTATTCTATATAAGCCCTTCACATCAGACCATCATATTTTTTTTCATTTTTTGTTATTATTATTTAATGTTTCCGGACTCCAAGTTATAGTATTAGATGCTGACTTTCTGAGATATAGATTTTGTAGTCTCTATTGATAACATGCTAAAAAGTAAGATCTGATGCTGATATTTTCAAATACTGTGCGAGCCTGACTATCCAGAACACTGTGAAAAATTGTCATGTAAATTTATTGTAAATTAAAAACAAATTATATAATAACAAAAAAACAATTATATAATAACATTCAGCAAAACATTAATACACAAAACTACTCTTTTAAATCCAAAACATAGGCACAAAACATAAAATAGAAGTTTAAATGTCACAGACAGGTAAAACTATACTTCATGTGTAAACTATATGAAAATAATAATCAAACAAGTAACCCTGAAGTTTTTAAAGTGATTCAATACACACAGCAAATGTGCCAGTGTTAAATCAACACTGCATGGTGTTTATATGGGAACATACCAATCAGTATTAAATTTAACACTTTGTAGAGTGCATTAAGTGTTGTTTTTGCAATGTTAAACTTTTTGGCTTTATTGACTTTTGTAGTCTTCAACTGACACCATAGACTGTTACATCACTCTTACTCCGTCTCTTCCCTGATTGCCAGCCCATATGGGTGGCCCATATTATCCCCATCTATGGCATCGATTGAACACTACAAGAGTCAGTAAAGTTTAACGTTGCAAAAACAGCACTCAATGCACTTCGCAAGGTGAACACTGATTGGGAGGTTCCCATATAAACACCATGCAGTGTTGATTTAACACTGGCACATTTGCTGTGCATGGAGACTGTATTTTGCCTGCAATTGTGCCTGCTCGTTATACCTGTTATCGCCTCAAGTGTTAATTTTGTTGACAAAGATGTTTACAAGAATAAGGCCTGACGAAGGTTTTCACGTGACAATAAATGAAACAAAAATATTATTTAAATATGTGAACAATATCAATGATGGATTTCCAATGGTGGCAACTTGGAAGTTACTAGGGAAAGAAAGAGAAGAAGGTGAGCAAACCGTTAGCAGATGGATTTATTTTTGTATCTCAGATCCATTTAAATGCATTAATGAGTACCTTTTCCGGCATTTATCTACATATTTCTGCACCAGAGAATTCAATAGATAACAAATATACTTCTGCCTCTGTCTTTTTGCCAGTGCCAGCTGTGAAACATACCAGTGTTAACCAGATTAAATAATGACTTATAAACATGTCACAGGCCGTATAAATAAAATTATAAATCAACTGCCGGTCAAATCTATAATGCTAAATCACTTGATCATCATTAATCGTATCCAGTTGCTGAAATCTCTTCTCGGGATGCATTCATTTTCTTCATTTATGGCCAGAAACTCAGCCATGATGCGGCTAAGGTACAGTCAGTGGTACCTAAAGTTATTCTCCTTACTTTGGTACTTAAGGTCTTCTGTTGAACAGTCAAGGGGACTTTTCTTAAGTCCTTAATTATGAGATTCTTTAAGGAGGACACTTAACCTTAACTTGGGAACCTTAACTTGGACTTTAGGAAAAAACCCCTCGCAGGGGTGGTACCCTTAAGGCAGCGTTTCCCAACCCAGTCCTTTGGGAACACCGGACAGTCCTTGTTTTTGCTCCCTCCCAGCTCCCACCACACCTGTACCAGGTATTCAGTGTTTGTGATTGGCTGGGAGCTGGGAGGGAGCAAAAACTTGGACTGTATGGTGGTCCCCGAGGACTGGGTTGGGAAACACTGCCCTAAGGCAGGGGTGGGCAATTGCACTTAAAAAAAAAACACTTAGACCTGACAATTAACTGGTGAGGTTAATGAAGTACAGGAACATTTGGTGTAGTTGCTGTGTTTAATGTGTTTGGTCAACGTACGGTTTAACTAAATGTAAACTCAACAATCTGAGTTTCTAACCAAAAGTTCAGTTTACTCATAAATCTGTATCCATAATGTTGACTTTTTTTAAGTTGACATAACTGCAGATTCCTTAGAGTGTACTCAGAAATGCGTTAGTTGAGCTGTGATGCCCTTTGCAGTGCAGCTTCTGTAACTAACCACTTTCCCATAGGCCAATGGTGCTACATGTATATTTGCCGAGCATGGCATGGTACTACCTTACAGGCTTAAAAAAAAGTAAAAAACCGATGCTGAACTGAACTTAACTCAAAATCTTAGTGAAGCTTAGTGAACACTATTTTTCTACAGCGTGTTATGATAGAAATTACTTATAGTAATTACAGTTATGTAAATCCTAGTTGTATGTCTCTGCCTAGAAGTTTTGCAGTTTAAAATTTTAATTCATTAAAAGAACATTAGTGAATTCAATATTTTCTTTTCAGAAATGCACCTGAAAGAGCTGGTGTCTAACTTGCAAATGATGAATTACTTGAACGGAAAAAAAATGACTTTGTCCGCAATCCTAGAGGTCAATGAGAAAAACATAAACCCTACAGAAGAAACTATTGTGAACCTGAGTTCAATATCTTGGTGCTTTCTCCGAAAACTAATAAGGATGAATGTAATGGCAAGACATGTCAGGTGCACCGATAATACAGAACTGAACTCAGCTCAGGATTTTGACAAGGACCGTAATGAATCATGGGAGCCTGAAGCAAGTGATAATAACATCAACCCTCTCGACCTGATTACTGCTCTGTTCCTGTGCTCAGACGGCCTCCTTCAGCAGGAGATGGCTTTAAAAATGTCTATGTGCCAGTTTTCAGTTCCACTGCTTCTTCCCAACTGTGATTCTCAGCAGTGCACTTTGATGCTGTGGGCCTTGAGGGACATTGTAAAGAGCTATAGACCACATTCCTTGCAGGAGTCCAGAGGATTTGTAGAAGACAGCATTGTGCTCATGGACCTTCCTATGATCTCTTTTGTTAGACTGGGCAGAGTCAGCTTGTCTAAGTCTCATATTTTAAACCAAGTGTTTAGCAATCCTCAGCAATATCATGACACATTTGTTCACCACAACATGAAGAATGGCAACATCCCTCGCAAGATTTCTAATGGGATGGTGGAAATTAGCTGGTATCTGCCTGGTGGAAAGAGTGACATCTTTACTGAGCCTCTGGCTGTAGCTAATCTTCGGGGAGACATCAGTGCTCATCAAACTGGCTTCAAATTCCTCTGCCAAATGTCAGCAGCTGTGTTTGTGTTCAGTGATGACCTGGGAGAAAACATTAACTTGCTGAAACCTCAGGACTCAAAGGCTCAATTATTCCTAGTCTGCAACTTACAGACCATGTGTCTTAATAAGAATGACTTCAGAAACTATGTTCGCGACCTGAACTTAGATGGTTTTATTGTCACCAAAAGACAACATATGAATGATGCTGAATTTGTTGACCACCTTCGTTTGGCTATCAGTCGTGCTATTTCAAGTGACTGTGCCAAAATCAGCATCGAGAAGATGTCTTATTTTGCACGTGAGCTTCGGATCCTTGTTGATGAAGGTGATGACCTTTGTCAGCTGGCAAGGCAGAAAGCCGAAGCTTTTACAGCTAATATCTCGGACATTTCCAAGTACAAGGAGAGCCAGCTACCATTGCAGGGGGATATCTTAAAGAAACTGGCAAAACTGGAGAAAGAGGAGTGCAGGCTAAAAAATAGAGGAATGGATATTCAGATATACAGGAGTGAACTGAACAAAAACAAACAAGAACTCAGGAAACAGCAGGTCACTAAAGACATTACACCTTCGGTATCCAGGTTCATCTCTGGCTTGTCAGTCTCCAAAGAGGAACGTGCCTATTTCCTCAAGTGGATGAGGATTAATCTAGATAACCTGTCACGGAAGCATGTGTTAAAACTAAAACAGGACTACAAAAAGGCATGTGAGAATTATGCTGCAAACAAGGACCGTATTTTTGACTTGGAAAATCAGATGTCCTGTAGCTCCTTGGGTATAGCACATTTCCTGAGGGAACTGGGACAGCGCTATGAGTCTGCCAAATCTATTGTAGTACGTAAAGACTCAAAAAAGAAGATGGAAGACCTCGAAAAGTTACCTAAAATGTGTGCTGAAATGATGCTGGAGGGCTTTCCACTAGAGCTGGTTGATGGAGATGCTTCTTACATACCTCTACAGTGGCTATATGCTGTGCTGAATGAACTCCATTCTATGGAAAAGAACCCAAAGATCCGAGTCATCACTGTGGTGGGAGTTCAAAGCACTGGGAAGTCCACTCTTCTGAATACCATGTTTGGGGTGCAGTTTGCTGTCAGCAGTGGTAGGTGCACTAGAGGTGCTTTCATGGTACTTGTCCGAGTAAATGAGGATTTTAGAGAGCAGCTTGGTTGTGACTTTATTATGGTCATTGACACAGAAGGGTTGAGGTCACCAGAACTGGCCCAATTGGCTGACAGTTATGAGCATGACAATGAATTAGCTACACTAGTGGTTGGACTTAGTGACCTGACAATTATAAACATTGCCATGGAGAACTCCACAGAGATGCAGGACATCCTACAGATTGTAATCCATGCTTTCCTCCGCATGACTGAAGTTGGCAAAAAACCCCACTGCCAGTTTGTGCACCAGAATGTGCCAGATGTTGCTGCCCATGATAAAAACATGAGAGACAGAAAGGTTCTTTTGGACCAACTCAATACCATTACTCAAGCTGCAGCCAGAATGGATGGGAAGAATGAGGTGAAGAAATTTACAGACATCATAGAATACTCTGACAGGGCCATTTACTGTTGAAATCAATTTGGCAGAAAAATTTCTGCAAAACTGTGGAATTAATTTCAGGAAAAATATACTAGAAATATCAGATAATTTAATTAAAAAATGCTGCAGTTTTATTAACAGTAAGGTTTTCCAGACACCGCAAATGGATTACGACAGCACCTATGTCAGGGAAATGTTGATTATGATAAATGGCTATATCGATCATAAGGAGGCTCTGTATACAAGCATAGAGGTGCAAACCAATCTAAAGATACATATATGTGGGATTGTAGCAAGGGAATTTAAACAAATGAACAGGAACTTTATCCGTGACAATGATCCACTGCGATGCTTGGAGAAAGATAAAGACCAGTACTGCAGAGATTTTAAGGATCTTTATCATAAGAGAGATCAGGCTCAGAGAAAAGCTGAGGAATTTACAAAGCAGTGCCTGGAACCTTCAGTCAGGAAGTATGTCTCTGACTACCTGGGCTCAGATATTCTGGACAAAATGAAGTCTGGAGCCAGAGCAATAAAA
>JAODKL010000051.1:5057968-5068651 GCA_026780765.1 Petrocephalus schoutedeni
AAGCCCGCTGCGCTAGGGCACGCAGCCCCGTCTGCGTCGAAGCCCGCTGAGCCAGAGTACGCAGCCCCGTCTGCGTCGAAGCCCGCTGAGCCAGAGTACGCAGCCCCGTCTGCGTCGAAGCCCGCTGAGCCAGGGCACGCAGCCCCGTCTGCGTCAGAGCCCGCAGCCCCGTCTGCGTCAGCGCCGGCAGCTCCTGTTCCAGTTCCTGTCCCGCCGGCAGCTCCTGTTCCAGTTCCTATGCACATGCAGTTCTTGCATTGCTAGTGAGTTACATTTTCTTACTTTCAGTTTTGTACGGAAATTAAGGACAACACAGGGGGCTAATGTTTCGCTAAAACATTTTTACTTTGACATATGGAAAAGGCTTAGCTAACTTTGGAATTTTAATGATTATTATTTAATGATTTATCCATTATATATTTTAAAAATCAGTCTAAAGTTTACCTCCGCTGCTTTTGCTTGAGCGCTGCATGCGTTTTCTGATACGATCATCCTTGCTGTTTAAATCACTCCTAGACAGGTTTGTGAGAAATTCGTTAACTCATTTTTGCTTTAAAAATACGGCAATATTTATTATAACAAAATCACATTGCTATACTTGGAAATTCTCCAATACCGTGGTGCCCTAGTACAATACATAAATATACTTTTAAAATGTCTTGTTATACCATCCTGATCTTGTTGCATCTGTTCTTCCAACTAGATCACACATATATATATATTTTTTTTTTACTGAGTTTGTAACTTTTTTTAATTATGTTTCAGAATCGGGCTATTTACATAAGCAATCAAGTTACGCCCCAAAGTACCGAAGTACCCCAACTGGTTTGTCACTTTCAGTACTTGAGCTTTTGGTACTGGTACTCCACCAGAAGCCAATGGAAAAGCCAAAGTACCAAAAGCACTGTACTAGTTGCAGTGGAAAAGCGTCTGAATTGCCCAAGATGGAGTTCGTGAAATATTTCACAGAGGTGGAGGAAATTTTAGTGGAGTGAGGAGCAGTATTGAGCGGAGCAGCTTAGTGCAAATTAGAGTGAAGGTGCAGGCGGAGCTAACAGCCTCGTGAGCTAGGAGTGGAAATTCTCACTGCTCCGCTGAAGTGACAGTGCTACCTAATTCTAATATAATCATACTCTCTCTAATCTCAGCTGTGCCAGGTCGGGTGAAGTGGCCTGTGATTTCTGCTTAGAGAAGAAGGAGAGAGCCGTGAAATCCTGCTTAACCTGTGCTGCTTCATACTGTGAAACCCACATCAGGCAGCACTACACTGTACCAGCACTGCGGAAGCACAAACTGGCTGACACATCCGGACATGTACTGAAGGTACTAAATAATAATCAGATAAGGGCAGACCAAGGATAGCCAGTGAGCAGCCGAAAGCTATGTCTGTTTGCCATAGAAACTAAAACAAAAATATGGCTATTTATGCCGAATGATTCAATGTGCAAGAGCATCTGCCGTTTCTTGGAACATTATATTTCTAATGCTGTTGCTTCGTGTTCTCTGTAACTAATTTAATTCTGTTTTTTTCCCCCTCAACATTAAATATAATTCAAGAATGTTGAAGACCAGATTGCAGAAGGTTTGTCTTCAGTTCATATGTTCATATGTTGTTTTTATAAAACAGACATTTATGGATTAAGTAAGTGAATTACCTATTATTACTGAGAAGACTTTATGGAAAGAGTTCAGAGTAGATCCACTGCTCCTCCCAATCAAAAAGAACCACCTGTGAGGGTTTAAGCATCTGGAAAGGACATCTCCTGGACAGCTTCCTGGGGATGTGGGCATGACCCACCAGTAGGAGACCCTTGAGACGAAAGATATGATGAAAAGATTACATCTCTTGGCTTTTTAGATTATATCTCTTGGCTTTTAGAGAAACTGAAAAATTCAGGTGTAACAAATTACAAGTTACTAATAGTAAATTAGTTCACCTTAATTATTCAGAGTAAGACTTAATAGGCTTACAAGTGAACTCAGCTTGATTTTTCTGAGTAAGTAATATTTATATAACTTACATTTTTCAAGTGAGCACTACTTGTTTTAAATTATGAAACACACCATACACTGTAAAAAAAATGTTTTTACAGTAAAAAACAGGGAGCTGTGGTTGGCAGAATAATTCAGCAAAAATACAGCATAACCATAACCATCATTACAGAACAATGTGTAAATGTAACAGTATAGAAATGTATAAAATTACAATTTAAACCAGTAAAATCTACTGAATCAGCATGACAATTATGCTATTAAACCAATTCTTTAAGATTTACATCCAATTATCGCTAATTATACATTTAATCCCATTCAGTTTCACTGAAAAATACCAAAGAAACAACATTAGTGAAGTGAAAAATTGCTATCACACCACAGTTTAACATTGCATATGTCCTCTGTGTTTAAAAGTTAGCCTCAGGGTCGGGCAAAAAGTGTAGCCATGTTTAGTGAATATGTCCATGCGGTCCGAGCTGGAAACACTAAAATTGCGGCAGGCAAAGCAAAAGCTGGCATCACGGACAACAAAATATTCATTCCATGGTCGAGACTGATACCAGCTTGCACTAAAACATCTGAGTGTCTTTCTGAATGCGCACTTGGGATAATTAATTAAAATTGGCTGGGATGGGCTATCCATATTTAAGTCATGCAGACCGGACTGTGTATTTTGTTGAAGGCAGAGGTTTGGAGTACCCGACACAGGCGTAGAGCTGGAGGATTGTGTTAGCTATTCTACATCTTTTGGAGTTTCAGTTCCCGACGTGAGTGTGCTGTGCTCCATGTTGGTAGCAACCGTGGAGCCAGCAGCTTGCGGAGGGACAGAGGTTGAAGATGTCTGCTTTTTAATAAGCCACCTATGCATAGCTTTTGGTGTTACCAACCAGAAAATAAAAGAAGAATTAAACATATACGCTGTTTTAATTAAAGAATGCAGCCAACAGGTTCCAAACGTGCTGCAAAATGAGGCCACCACCCATCATATCTTTGGAGCCATTAGAATGTTCCTCTAACTTAATCCCAATGTTGATGCACAAGCAATGTAAGAGTCAGGAAAGACATGCATCTGCTCAGCTGACAGTCCTTTGGTTTTCACCAAAAACATCATCATATAAGGTTTGTATTAAAAGGGAAAAGGCCACAACATCCATGTTTGTCAGAGTATCTCTCATCATGGTGGGTTAATCAAACCGAGCAGCTGGCTGCTGAAATGAGTTGTGTGCACATTAAGATGATCCAGATATGGGCCACCCATTTTATAGCTGTGTCCCACCCGTATGGGCTGGCAATCAGGGAAGAGGCGGAGTCAGAGGGATGTAACACTCTATAGTGTCATTTGAACACTACAAGAGTCAATACAGTTTAATACTGGAAAAACAATACTTACTGCACACTATAAAGTGTTAAATTCAACACTGATTGGTGTGGACACATGTAACACCATGTGTTAACACTGGCACATTTGCTGTGCGCCAGTTTTTTTCCATAAAAATGTTTTTTTTTTTTTTTACAGTGTAGTTTTCCACAGAGTAACTACACATTGACATTTTCACCTTTTCAGGAGCCACAGTATCAAGCGCATGTCTTGCCGCTATGACAGAGATTACTGTGTCTATTGCTTTATATGGCAAACATGTACTTGCATACTACTTATGTCAGTCCTGAGTTGTATGTCTCTGGCTAGAAGTTTTCCAATTTAAAATTGTGTTCATTAAAAGAACATTAATGAATTCCATATTTTCTTTTCAGAAATGCCTTTGAAAGCGCTGGTGTCTCACTTAGGAATGATGGATTACCTGAAGGGAAAAAAATTAAGTCTGACCACTGTTCTAAAGATCAATGAGAAAAGCGTAAACCCTACAGATGAATCCATTCAGTCCCTAACTTCGATATGTTGGTGCTTTCTCCGGAAATTATTTAGGGTGAATGTAATGGCAAGAGATGTCACATTTACAGATGATTCAAAACTGAAAGATAACTCAGCTCAGGATTCTGAGCAGGATTGGGAGGATTGGGAAGAATTATGGGAGCCTGAAGCAAGTGATAATAACATCAACCCTCTTGACCTGATTACCGCTCTGTTCCTGTGCTCAGATGGCCTCCTTCAGCAGGAGATGGCTTTAAAAATGTCCATGTGTCAGTTTTCAGTTCCACTGCTTCTTCCCAACTGTGATTCTCAGCAGTGCACTTTGATGCTGTGGGCCTTGAGGGACATTGTAAAGACCTACAGACCGCGTTCCCTGTGGAAGTCCAGAGGATTTGTAGAAGACAGCATTGTGCTCATGGACCTGCCTATGATCTCTTTTGTTAGACTTGGCAGAACCAGCTTGTCTAAGTCTCATATTTTAAACCAAGTGTTTAGCAATCCTCAGCAATATCATGACACATTTGTTCACCACAACATGAATAATGGCAACATCCCTCGCAAGATTTCTAATGGAATGGTAGAGATTAGCTGGTATCTGCCTGGTGGAAACAGCAACATCTTTTCTGAGCCTCTGGCTGTAGCTAATCTTCGGGGAGACATCAGAGCTCATCAAACTGGCTTCACATTCCTCTGCCAAACATCAGCAGCTGTGTTTGTGTTCATTGATGACCTGAGAGAAAACATTAACATACTGAAACCTCAAGACTCAAAGGCACAATTATTCCTAATCTGCAACTTACAGTCCATGTGTCTTAATAAGAATGACTTCAGAAATTGTATTCGTGACCTGAACTTAGATCCTCATTTTATTGTCATCAAAGAACAAGAGATGAATGATGCTAAATTTGTTAACAAACTTCGTTTGACTGTCAGTCGTGCTGTTTCAAGCAACTGTGCCAAAATGAGCATTGAGAAGATGTCTACTGTTGCACATAAGCTTCAGATCCTTGTTGACGAAGACCATGACCCTTGTCAGAAAGCAAAAGAGAAAGCCAATGCCATTACAGATTGTATCTCTGACATTCCCAAGTACAAGCAGGACCAGCTACCATTGCAGGGGGATATCTTAAAGGAACTGGCTAAACTGGAGAAACTGGAGTGCAGGCTAAAAAATAGAGGAATGGATATTCAGATGTATAGGAGTGTACAATACAAAAAGAAACAAGATCTCAGGAAAGAGCAGGTCACTAAAGACATTACACCTGCTATATCCAGGTTCATCTCTGGTTTGTCAGTCTGCAAAGAGGAACGTGCATATTTCCTCAAGTGGCTGAGGATTAATCTAGATAACATTTCACAGAAACGCATGTTAAATCTAAAACAGGACTACAAGAAGGCATGTGAGAATTATGCAGCAAACATGGACTGTATTTCAAAACTAGAAAATCAGATGTCCTGTTGCTCCTTGGGTATAGCACATTTCCTGAGGGAACTAGGACAGCTCTATGAGTCTGCCAAATCTATCCCAGGATATACAGACTCAAAAAAGAAGATGCAAGACCTTGAAAAGTTACCTAAAATATGTGCTGAATTGATGCTGGAGGGCTTTACGCTAGAGCTGGTTGATGGAGATGCTTCTTACATACCTTTGAAGTGGCTATCTGCTGTGCTGAATGAACTCCATTCTATGGAAAAGAACCCAAAGATCCGAGTCATCACTGTGCTGGGAGTTTACAGCACTGGGAAGTCCACTCTTCTCAATACCATGTTTGGGGTGCAGTTTGCTGTCAGCAGTGGAAAGTGCACTAGAGGTGCTTTCATGGTACTTGTCCGGGTAAGTGAGGATTTTAGAGAGCAGCTTGGTTGTGACTTTATTATGGTCATTGACACAGAAGGGTTGAGGTCACCAGAACTGGCCCAGCTGGCTGACAGTTACGAGCATGACAATGAATTAGCTACACTAGTGGTTGGACTTAGTGACCTGACAATTATAAACATTGCAATGGAGAACTCCACAGAGATGCAGGACATCCTACAGATTGTAATCCATGCTTTCATCCGCATGAAGGAAGTTGGCAAAAAACCCCACTGCCAGTTTGTTCACCAGAATATGGCAGATGTTGCTGCCCATGATAAAAACTTGAGTGAGAGAAAGATTCTTCTAGACCAACTCGATACCATTACTCAAGCTGCAGCCAGAATGGAGGGAAAGAATGAGGTGAAGAAATTTACAGACATCATAGAATACTCTGACAAGGACAGCTTCTGCATCCCCTCCATCTGGCAAGGCACCCCTCCTATGGCACCAGTCAATGCAGACTACAGTCAGTCAGTGGTGCGGGTGAAAAAATGTATAATAGACACGATGATAAATCCAAAGAACAGAACATCTGCTCAGACAGTGAATGAGTTTTATAAATGGACCAGCAGCTTATGGGAGGAGGTGAAATGTGAGAATTTCATCTTCAGTTTCCGCAACAGCATTGTAGCTGAAGCTTACAGTAAGTTGTGTGAACAGTACAATAAGTGGGACTGGGACCCAGATCCCTCAGCCAGCTGAGAACATTGAGGACTTTCTGATGAGGCAGAAAACAGGCCATTCTAGAATTAGGGAAAGCTGAACAGCAATTAAATGAGAACCTGGCTGAATATTTTAAAAATCCAGAGAAGCATGTTTAGCTGGTGGAGAAATATAGTCAAGACTTTTCAAAAAGCATCAAAGGCCTGAGGCAGGAAGCAGAGAACAAAATACTGAGAAGGCTAGAAGAACTTCTGAGAATTTCCAAGGGGAGGAGTAAGATGATGAACATTAAGGAAAATCAAGCTAAAGTGATGGAGGAGAGAGTGTCTGTGCTGCTTGAAAAATGTAGGAAATCTGAACACTCTTTTCCAGATAATCAGCTAAATAAAGAGTTTGAACAGATGTAGAGTGATGTTGTAAATGAGCTGGCATTCAAAAGCATAGAGGAACAGGATCTTACTCAAGACATTTACCTCATGTTATATAAAGACCCTGAGAACAGGGCCAGCTCAATTCTGTCAGAAGTGACTAATTTGGAGAACTGTGGGAAAAGGCCATCTACTGTTAAAAAGAATATTATATAAAACTTTATGCAAAAAATTGGAAAAAGCATTGGAATTTACTCTAAAGATATTCAGAGAATATCAAATAATTTAACTGAAAAATGCTGCAGTTTTATTAACGATAAGGGCCGGCCCCTGGAGGATGGGCTCCCCCTTTGAGTCTGGTTCCTCCCAAGGTTTCTTCCTCCTAGGGAGTTTTTCCTTGCCACTGTCGCCTTTGGCTTGCTCACTGGGGGGGGGTCTTTATGTGGCAGAGATAATGTACAGTAAAGCGCATTGAGGCAATGTATTGTTGTGATAATGCACTATATAAATAAAATTGTATTGTATTGTAATTGTATTGTTTCCCAGACCCCTAAAATTGATTATGACAGTGCCTATGTCAGGGAAATGTTGATTATGATCAATAATTTTGTCGATCATGAGAAGGATCTGTGTAAAAATGTGGAGTTTCAGACGAGTCTAAAGATACACATATGTGGGACTACATCAAGGGAATTTAAATGCATAAGAACTTTATCCATGACAATGATCCACCGCAGTGCCTGGAGAAAGATACAGACCAGTTCTGCTGAGATTTTAAGGATCTCTGTCATAAGAGAGATCAGCCTCACAGAAAAGCTGAGGAATTTACAAAGCAGTGCCTGGAACCTTCAGTCAGGAAGTATATCGCCGACTACTGTACCTGGGCTCAGATATTCTGTACAAAATGAAGTTGAAAATGAACTCTTTGTCATTTCATAGATAATTGTCCAAATATATTTGGATGATAAACTCATTATTTCCTCAGATGCTTTGAAAAAAGTCCAGATGTTAAACAATGCCACAATGGAGCAGTTTTCCAAATGGCTAACATCATGTCTAGATGATTTGAAACAGTCCCTGATTTCAGAGTTCCAGAAGGATGTGGACATTAGTGCCAAACTTGAGACGTTACCCCTCAAGCCCCAGGATGAGCTCTTCAGCATGATGTTTGGCTGTGGGGAAATGTGTACATTCTGTAAGGTCCCATGTGAAGCTGGAGGTGATATACACGAGTTTCACCATGCCTCAATTCACCGCCCTGAAGGAGTAAAGTACCATTTATCCTGAGTGGATTTCAGCATCCAGGCCAGTGACTATTGGAAGTATGTCTTTGCACAGTTCAATGACCAGTTTGCTGAGAAATATGGTGCAAAGCCAGCATATCTACCCCATACTGGCTCCAGCTAAAAAAAGAAGATGTAATGAAATGTTTGGATAAAGAATTTAAGCCCAAAAAACAGAAATAGAGCTCATGGGCTATGGTGGTATATACTGGGGCCCATAAATAATGTTATCTTTCAGCAGAATTCTGCACATTCAGTGAGCTCAGGGTGGAGACCAACACATTCTGAAATTTTTTAGACGACAGTGTTATAGAAGCATATGATAATTTACTAATGTTATATTAAGACATTCAAAAGAAAATTATAAACACAGAATGAACATTTAATTTTCATTGAAATTCATATAATAATTGCACTGTTATTTTAAATCTTGGGTTACTATTTAGTATTACTTTTTTTTTCTTTCTCATCCAGGTCTCCTGAAGTTTCTTCCAGAATTTCTTGCTTTTCTTTCTTTCCCTTATTCTTTTTCTTGCTGCCCCTTTTGGTCTTCATGAACATCTCACTGGTATAATGGCCTCCTGCATTCTTCTCTAACAACTCCTCTATCTTGTCCAGCAGATTGATGACCTGATTGGCATTCCATACATCTTTATTGTTGAAGACATGGTATCCACCCTGGCATTTCTCAATGAATTCCTTAAGCTTTGTATCTCCATTAAGAAATGGGTCTGCACCCTCTTCCAGAACATCCCCATGTGTGAACAGCACCATGGTGTAGTTGGCTGATTCGGCACCAAAAATCTCCTGGATGATGTTCAGTGTTTCCTGTTCCTCTTGTGTGAATCTGCCCACCTGCAGCAGCACCAGGAACGCATGGGGCCCAGGAGCACACAGGGAAATGCACTCTGTGATCTTCTTTATGACATCATCATTGCTCAGCTTTGTGTTAAACAAGCCTGGAGTGTCCACCACTGTAACCTTCCTTCCAGAGGCTTTCCCTCTAGCTTTAGCACAGCTCATTGTTACAGAGTAGTTGCTGACTTCTGATTTAAACTCCTTCCTGCCCAGGATGGTGTTTCCAGCTGCACTCTTCCCAACTCCAGTTCTCCTCCAATTCTCAGCTCATGCCCTGTTGAATAAAAATTGTCACAATTTCTATTGTAATTAAACCACCAAATGATATTTTGAAGTATTACTTGTGCAGATTGTGATTACATATGAATTAATTCTACAGCAGTTATCAGTTATTTAACAGTGTATGCTTTTAGGTTAACTTTGCTCAAGGTGCAACTTCCAGACATACAGTAAGGGTGTGATCTTACTTGTACAGGCTTTGACGGTGACAGGTTCACTCTTGAGACTGGTGTCTTTCAGTATTGTACACACAGAGAGCCTGTACTCTGTTCCTGGGCTCAGGCTTGACAGGACAACTTCGTTCTCATCTGTGATGATGGAATGGCTCTGTTTCAAGATGCTATCTGTCCACGTCACACTGTAACTGTGTCCAATGCCATCCATCCCTTTTGGCTTGTCCCAGGTGAGGGTGACAGACGTTGTGCCCAGTGAGCTGATGCTAAGACTACTGGGTGGAGAGCGTGCTTTGGGAAACAAATAAAATATATTTATAGCACCACTAGTCATTGTATAAATAAAACAAAAGATGCTAAATTAAAGATAATTGCAGACTTTCCTTAAAATGATAAGATGTCATTATTTTACCTGTTGTAATGTTTTATAATATGTAATAATCATGTTGTCACGATCTGTCCATGTCTTCCTGTTGTGCCACGCCCCTTGTTCCCCACGTGCGAATGTTTCCCGATTGTTTTCCTGATTGTTCCCAGCTGCCCCGTGTTCCGTCCGTGATGTCTTACGTATTTAGTCTGCCTGTGTTCAGTCCCCAGTGTCGGTTGTTGTGTGTATCAGAGATTCATATCTCCATACACCGGTTCACGGTACCTGTTTGCTGTTCTTGTTCCCAATCCTGTGTTCCTTGGGAAATAAAACGTCTTCTTTCTGAAACCGCCTGCATCATGGGTCGTCGATCGCGGACCGGCCGTGACACATGTTTTATGACATGATTATAGGGTAAATGTACCAATTAAGCTCTCGTACCCATTAAGCACACCGATATATTTGCTCTCAAATGATAAAAAAATACTTTTTACTTTGATCAAGAAAGCAGTGTCTTATTACATATTGCCTGCACTTTCAAAAAAATCATACAAATCCATGTTAAAATAAGGTAATTTTACTGCATTTTACTGTTTGCCATTTTGCAAGTTAGCTGAAAACTTTGCTTAGTAATGGATTCCCCTGGAAGTTCATTTTTGTAATTAACTGTCTACATCCCTTCAATTACATTTAAATATTATTTCTCATGATAAACATGATTTTTTAAATTAAATGAAACTGGTTTAAGCTTAAAGGGTAGCTGTAGTTGGTGAAATAATTTTGTAAGAAATATGGCAAAACTGTAATCAACATTACCAAACAATGTGTAAATTTAACAATATAAAAATGTACAAAATTGCATTTACAGCATTTGGCAGACGCCCTTAGCCAAAGCGACTTACATAAGTGCTTTAAGACTCTACAATGAATTTTTCCTGATACTAGCTCAATAAAACCAAGGCTATGAAT
>JAODKL010000051.1:5083906-5095122 GCA_026780765.1 Petrocephalus schoutedeni
TGGTTTGGAAACCAGGATGTGTATTTGTACCTTTGCATAGATCCCTCTATAGGTGGTGATTACCTTTGCAAATGTGTAAAATGTTGTGGGAAATATTACACATTTCTGTAGCTAAACTAACTGGACAGAGAATTGCACGGCCCTGTTGTACTATGGAAATGCCCTTTATCCACAAATTCCAGCAGCTGGCTTCAGAAGTTGTGTGCCAAATACATACATGTAAATACAGTATATTTCATATACATTTTTAAAATTGTTTAATTATACACCCCTTAGGTCTAACCAGTATGTATGAGAGAATAAAAACAAGACACAGAAGTCAGTTTATTTGGTTTTATTTTATATTCACATTTATAACAGGCTTTATATTAGTCAAATATAAAGGAAGAATGGACTCCCTACAGTTCCTTTCCACAGACATAAAACATATGAAAAGCAAAATCTATCAACAAAAGAAAACACTACTAGGACTATTCATGCATCTTCCAAATGCTTATCGGGAACATGGTTATGGAGACTAATACTACTGTTATCATCGGTTATGTTTATTATCATACACTAGTTTAAGGCAAAGAAACTGAAATGAAAAGATGACACCCTTACATATATTTATTTAGCAGATGCCTTTGTCTTAAGCAATTTGCATGTGAGGAAGTCTTGGGGTCAGAGAACAGGGTCAGCCAGCATCCCTGAAATGAATGCTTTTAAGGGCCTTGGTCAAAGACCCAATAGTGATATGATTACTCTGCCAGTCACGGGACTAGACCCCACAACAAGGAGAGACACATTTTTCAATCTGCTCACAGCAATCCCTGTTATAAAGATTAGCAGTATATCAAGTCAGATCCAAAATACCTAAACAGAAAATACGTTTACTTCTCATTGAAAATCAGGCAATATTTACACTGATTAGGGTTTCTATGCTGAGTTGCTATTTAGTACGGCATTTATTTTTTTCATCCAGGTCAGTTGAAGGTTTTTCCAGAGATGTTTGCCTTTGTTTCCTTCCCTCCTCATTGTGTCCAAGATCCCCCTTGATTTTCTTCTTGCTGCCCTTCTTGGCATTTTTGAACATCTCACTGGAGTAATGGCCTCCTCCATTCTTTTTGATCAACTCCTCTATCTTGTCTAACAGATCTGTGACCTGACTGGCATTCCATACATCCTTATTGTTGAAGACAAAGTATCCACCCTGGCATTTCTTAATGAACTCATTAAGCTTTTTATCACCACTAAGAAATCGATCGGCAGCTTCTCCCAGAACATCCCCGTGTGTGAACAGCACAAGGGTGTAGTTGGCTGATTCAGGGCCAAAAACCTCCTGGATGATGTTCAGTGTTTCCTGTTCCTCTTGTGTGAATCTGCCCACCTGCAGCAGCACCAGGAACGCATGGGGCCCAGGAGCACACAGGGAAATGCACTCTGTGATCTTCTTTATGATATCATCATTGCTCAGCTTTGTGTTAAACAAGCCTGGAGTGTCCACCACTGACACCTTTCTTCCAGAGGCTTTCCCTCTAGCTTTAGCACAGCTCATTGTTACAGAGTAGTTGCTGACTTCTGATTTAAACTCCTTCCTGCCCAGGATGGTGTTTCCAGTTGCACTCTTCCCAACTCCAGTTCTTCCTAACAGCACAATTCTCAGCTCGTGCCCTGTTGAATAACAATTGTAATTACTTTCACTCTAATTACTCGAAATGACATTTGAAAGTATTACTTTGGCAGTTTGTGATTACACATTAATAATTTCTCCAGCAGTAATCATGCAACAGTTCACAATCTTTACGTTAGTCTAGCTTCTCCCCCAAAGCTATCAGTCATCATAAGCAAGGAACAACAAATTGCAGGGCTCCAGACTAACTTCTCCAGTGATAGCACTCTTGCTGCCAATTTTCTCCGTTAGATGCAACACCACATGATTTGATCACATCTCACTCAAGACTTGATAATTGCCAAATATTCTTATCTGAACATTAACCTAATATCCTTTCAACAGCATTCATTCGGCCCCTGCAGTTTCACTGAACGAGGCTCTAGCCATTGAAGTTGAAAGTAGTATTTTTTTCTTTTTCTTTGGCTCAGTTGGTCTCTCTTCTTCACTTGTTGTCACAGTGCTGCATGGCGCAGGCAGAAAAAGAGTAAAAATCCATTGAGTAGCTCCGAGTCAAAGGGGGTCACTAAACAAATTGAACACACTGGGGAAAATCACAAAATAAATGGGGATGCGAGGGTTTAAAAGACAAGAACTGACTAAAAGATACCATAAAGTATCACAGCTGGGAACCAGGTAACACAGGGAGAAGAACTAGTAAATAACACAGTGCAAACAAGACACAGTGATATAGCACAATGACTGATTAATGAAGGGAGGGAGGGCAGGTACTTCAACCCATGACCAGAGGGTAAAACCGCCAAACTACTCTCAACTCATTGAGCTACATCGGGGCCTGGGAAACAGGAGACAACACTAGGAGTAAGGTGTTGCAAGACAGAGGAGGGAACAGGACGGTCAGCAGCACCTACTGGCCAAACGGGAAACATTTATTCACAATTCAATGGCAGAGCAAATCATCCAAATGATTATTATACACTTGCACGGATGTGACCACGTGAACTGTTAACTCGCACACTCTCAATAAATGGTTATATATCCAATCATTTTGGTCGCAGTCTGATGCCCTGAACTGAAATTTCAGCTTTCTAGGTATATTTTTAAGCATTTCTGAGCCAAAAACCAAACCAAATTTATAAAAAGTAATTCATATAATAAAACTGTGTATTTAGCAGGCATCTACTTAGTTATCATCTTCCGCTACATTTTTTAGTGGTTCATCAGTTATGTTATTGAACTTAACTTTAGAGCTAGTGGATTAGGGGTTATCAAAGCTAAATTTTCAGCTAGCTGTGCCCACCACTGGGAACAACAAACTGGAATTACCCTACCACACCCCCAAAAACACCCATCTGCCAACGTGCCAAAAACTTATCCTTATAACTGCTGCTAATTTTTAAAGTAAAATGTGTTGTTTGATGCTGCAGAAAGAATATGATTGTGCATGTTCACCATTCAGCTTGATGCCATGCATCTGGACATACGGGTGTGGTCTTACTTGTACAGGTTTTGACTGTGACAGGTTCACTCTTGAGATTGGTGCATCTCAGTATAGTGCACACAGAGAGGCTGTACTCCGTTCCTGGATTCAGGCTGGACAGGACAACTTCGTTCTCATCTGTGGTGATCGAATGGCCTTGGCTCGAGCTGCTATTTGTCCACGTCACACTGTAACTGTGTCCAATGTCATCCATCCCTTTTGGCTTGTCCCAGGTGAGGGTGATAGAGGTTGTACCCAGTGAGCTGATACTAAGATTTTTGGGTGGAGAGTGTGCTTTGGGAAACAAATAAAATATGTCTGTGTTTATTGTACTGTTGTTGTATAAATAAATACCCAAAATAAATATAGCCCTTCCTTAAAATGATGCCTAGAAAATGACATCTATTACGCCTCGCAATTTATACTAAATGATAACTGCAGCAATCCATTCTTTTAATAAACTCCTGTCACTGAGTAATTTTAGAAATGCAACATTTCTAAATAAATGCAGCAAAATCGTCTCTTCCAGGGAAGATTTCTCTGGGAGTGAATGGAGCAGTGGGCTGGCCAGGACGCTGATAACAGTGAATTATAGTGACTTAAACAATTTTCTGTTTAAAACAATTTTCAGACAGTAATGTCAACATTCAGGCAATTACATTTTGAGTACAATTATCAATGTGAAATGTGCAGTCCATGCCAGAAAGCTTACCTATATTCATCACATTCTGTACTTTTTTGTCAGCTTTTAGTCCATTCGGTTTTGAGAAAAATTACCAAGGTGAAATGCACAGACCATCTGAGAAACTTACCCATATTCATTACATTATGCAGTTTTTTTGCCAGTTCATTCATGTCCATTTTCTTCAATATGGCGTGAGTTATCTGAAGTGCACCCTCAGTATTGTAGTTGTCTTTCATTTTCTTAACTGTATCAACTCGGTCTGCTCGTTCTAACTGACTGACTGGAATGGGCTCAAATCCATCCAGCACTTGTGTATTCAGGTGGAACTTGAACCGCTTCAGCTCATCATCCACTAAATCGTCCATGATTTGCAGTAGAAAAGGGCGGACATGCTTCCGCGAAGACTGAATCTGCATGACAGCTTAAGAAGGTTAATACATTAAAACAGAACACATTGGAAATCACAGCACTGCAGATGTACCACTCACCTTAAACCCTGCCTTCTTTGAATACCTAGGGAAGCACCCCACACGGTTCATTTGTGATATGACACAGTGAGCTCACTGTAGATTCTATTTGGTAAAACACAAAGTTACAATATGTCAAGCCTACGGCCGGGCAATATAAATGATATATAAACGTATGGTAAATTTAAACCATATGAACATGACAATAACAACTGATGAAAAGGAACATTGTTTGAAAACACACATCACATGAAAGAAATGAACGCAATTCCAATCAGTCACATCTCAGGAACAGAAAAACAGATAACCAACAAACACACAGCGCGATTTAGCAAAGTTCCTCTTAGTTATTTTGCTGCCATGGATATCAAAGACATTGGCAGGCAAGGCACCTCTCAGTGCAGTTCAACAGAAGCCATCACAGCAAACAGGTTCTGTTGAGTGGTTTGAAGTACACAAGTGACTCAAAAGAGCAGCAAAAAAGGAGGAGGATATAGCTGGTGTCATACCCAGCCTTCCAGCATCCCTTGTTCTCTCCCAAGTGTGACTCTAATGAGCGACATTTGTTGCTTATTTTGTTTTGACTCTTGTTTCAGCCCTCCTGTGGATCACCCCAGCTGTCCATGGTTTGCTCCCTTGTTAGTCATGTATATACTGTACTGTAAGTACTTCTCAGTCCTGTGCTACCCAGTCCAGTCATTGATGTTCTGCATGTTAGTTTTGTTCTTTGTTTCAGTTTAGAGGTCCCCCACAATCTCTTTTGTGTTCCTGCCTGTATTTCTGAATAAACCCATCTTGTTTTTACCCCGATTCATGCTGCTGAACTTAGAAGAAAAAGAAAAATTCTGAAGCCGACTAAGTGCAACTCGGAGGGTGTCCATAGGTCTTGACATCTGGACAATAAAAGGGATGTCTGCAACATTTCTGGCTGTAGGTGCATGTAACCTCTGTGTCAAAAAGAATAAAGCTGAACATATTCTGTTGGCGCACCCATATACAGCATACTCCATAAAAAATGTGCGGCTAAATGCATACATAAGTAGAATATGACTGACTTTCTTCACTGTCATAACGGATAATTTACATGGTTGCAGCATTCGAACATGCCATGGCTAAAGAAGCTCAGAAGAGGAGGACTCCCAAAGAAATGAGTCAGCCATCAATGACCAGAGGTATACTTATTTTGATAAAGGTTCTATATTATAAATGAAGTATGGGCTTGTTCATGAAATTATATATAGTTTGTCTTAAACTGAAATACAAAGCTAAAACTGATTAATTAAAATTGTACTTCCATAAATGGGTCCACTCCAGTCGGTTTTTCTGTCATAGGTGAATATACTTGGCAGTCAGAAAACATCTTTGATAAATGTTATGCTATAATGTTATGTTATTCCAATAACATATTTAAGAAATGTTAGCTCAGATTAAGATTTCTGCATAATGAGGCAGTGGTGGCCTAATGATTAGGCAATGGCACTTGTGATCAAACCGTTGCTTGTTGGATTCCCTGACTAACAAGGTATCACTGAGGTACCCTAGCAAGATACTGCGCTCAAGCACTGCTCCCCAGGTGTAGAATTAGCTGCCCACCACTATGTCACATATGGGTTAAATGCAGAGCATTTCGTTGTTGTGTCACCAATGAAAATGAATCACTTCACGTCTGTGATTTATGAGCTGACGTTAATGTTTTCCTGTGAAAGGAATATGTAATTATCAGCTTTTGGATGTTCCGTGTTTCTTGACTACCGGCTGGCTTCTTTTGCCTGCCATTTTCGAAGTAACTATATCTATAGACAGTTACTGTTATTGTAAATGCAAAAAAATCCCCTCTATGCTTGTCTTTATTTTTAATTCATTCACGATAGGTGCCATGGAAATTGGCTGGACTTTGCACACACAACAAGCTACACAGATCAAGCTACCCTTGTCCAAATACTGAAAGCTGATTTGAATCAACATTTAGGCTGCTTTTTGGATCCAAACGAGGATAACTTCTATCGCCCTCCCCCAGCTGGATGTGTGCAACCTCACTGTCTGTGAAACACGGGTGGAGTTGGAGAATGAGAAAATTCAAGAGCTGTTGAAACAAGCAGAGGAATATTTGGCAAAGCTTATGCTTGTCATGATCAGCCCCGCCCTGCCTGTCTGTTTCCCAGTGTTTCCCTCAGGCGGGGCTTAACCAACCTCACCTGTTCCTCATTGTCTTTGCCTAATGTGACAATCCCCTCTTTAGCCCATGCACCTGCCTTGTGTTTCTATGCCTAATGTGACAATCCCCTCGTTAGCGCATGCACCTGCCTTGTGTTTCCTCCTTGATGTCTTGCCGTATTTTAGTCAGTCTGCGTCCTGTTCCCTTTGTTGGATATTGTTGAATGTTACGTGTTTGGTCCAGCTTCTATGATTCCCCGATTCCCTTCAATAAACGCTCTCTAAAGGGTTTCAACCCCGCAGCCTGCATGATGGGTCGTTCCTCCTGCCGGCGACGTGACAATGCTGGCAGATTCAGACATACAGATTATTAGTTTTGCAGTGTTGTACTCTTAGAGTAAAGCCAAATAACCTGAAGCAGTGGTATAGTGGTAAATAATTATTCAATAATCACTACATGTGGTTTGGCTCATTAATGTACATGCAGAGATCACAAATACTTCAAAATACTAGTGTGAGAAAAATGTATTTCATTAAAATACAAGAACTTTTGAAAATACAAAATGACATGTAAAATAGTAACTGTACAGGACGAAGAAATGTACTATTACAGCCATAGAAATGTGCAGTATTTACAGCTTTGCCTAAATTATGTGATTTAAATGAGTCATAGTATTAATTGTGAAATGAAAAGCCAGTTTGTAACATTAATAACGTGACCTCTGCAGCAGCGCATTTGGGTTGGGGGTGATCCAGGGGACAGAACCGTGATGCTAATGTTCACGATCTTGTATTGCAGTTTTGGTATCAGATTTAGAACTGTTACACCTTTAATTTATACCCAGTGTTTCCCAGGTGTGTGTGCGTATGTGCAAGGAGACACACCAACACTTACTGAAATTAATTATCATAATGCATGAATTTCCTACCTTGTTTTACAGAAGGTTGCTGAACATGCACAAACTCAAAGAATAAACTTTTTCATATATATGCTTAAAAAAAATAAAAAACATAACCAGCAGCTGTGACGCATATGATTTTCATTGCCATCTTCACCAATCAGTTCTCCCTTTTATACAAGCTCAGTAGCTATAAAACACCTACATTTAATAGCAAGTAGCTAGCCTGATTTATTGCTAATGAAGTCTTACATAAATATATGACAAGCCACAAGATGCCACTGCCTGAGCATTGAAACTGGAAATACTGCAGATTAGTTTCACTGCTTGAGGCACTTCCTGTAACTAGCAGCAAGCAGCCAAAGAAAAATCCCAGTAATAAGCAGGAGTCAGCATGTTTGTTTGTTATTTTATAATTATCTGTTATTAAAAGACATATGATTGGTTGGAATTGCCTTCATTTTTTTCATGTGACGTGTCAAATTTTATTTTTGTATGATTCTAGTACTTATGAAACTTATATTTCAATTTGCAGCCCATTCAAGTCATTATCTTTTTTCATGCTCTTAATCTAATTAGGGGAATCATTACAGAATTTTAAGGAAAAAATGAGCCTGGACCTAAATAAATCATTGATTTATATGGTAATAATTAGCTGATATGGAAAAAAAATTGTGATAAAATATTTTGCCAAATTGCTCAGCTGGCCCATGGGCTGTGGAACTAAGGGGTGGGGGGGCACTTTTGGAGCATCATTAAGAATACAGTGATGAAGAATCACCTGCAAATAACTTAATGCAAAATGATAAAACTGGCCTGAAATATATCCATGCGATTTTTGGGTGAGGCAAATGATATTGATTACTCACTGAGTGTTACAATTTGAAATCTACCTATTAACTGTATTTACTTAAACTATCAGCAGCATTAGCCAAGTTTCAAAAAGCTTCACATGACAAAAAGGTACATTGTGAGGTGAGCAAGCTTCAAAAATTTAAGAAAAAAGAAGTGGCAAAAGAGTATATCTGTGCCTTTCAAAACAAACACTAAATTAACATTCAAAATATGCAGATGTAACAAAATATAAAATAAACTGTTTATTAAAAAGTTCCTGATATTTTGGATCCCAAACATCCCCTCTGGGGTACCTCAGCCATTCCAAGTATTAGTTAAATTTCACCTGAGAGTGTTTAATGTCTTAGTGAAAAATCAGGATTATTTCTGGCCTCATGACAAAAAAGTAAGATATATTTTAAACATACAGGACACTTCATGAATATATATATATATATATATATATATATATATATATATATACACACACACACACATACACATTTTATTTGTTTTGTAGCTTCTATTTCATGAGATAAAATAAAACTAATTATTATAGTTGGTCATACCATCATGTTTTCCATTTCCATTACTATCAACTATGCATTTGACTGGAACTGTCATACTATTTAAGGTATCATAGAATTAAAACTTACCTTTATGCGGACCTTTGCGGTGCCCCTTCCTAAACCACTGTCTTATTAGGGGCTCCTGTTCTTGATGCTTATGAAGCTAACAGATGAAAGCCTGGCACCATGTGATTATTGACACAGTTCAGACCTTCCTTGGAATTGGCATGGGTCCATCACCATTGATTCCCGCCAGCCAGCTCACACCCTCTTCACACCCCTCCTTCTAGGATGTAGTGTTATTATAGTTTTATTATAGTTTATTATTTTTTATTTTTTTTCATTTTTTAAATGTGTTTTTATTACTTTTTTAAATTATTTTAATCAGTAAAGCATTATACATTCATACAAATTAGTGCATGGCTTCACATACATTGTGCCATACTTTAAAAAAAAAAAAAAGGATAGCAAAGCAAAAAGCAAGGCAATTTTATTTATATAGCACAATTCAAACTCAAGGCTTTAAAAAAAAACAACAACAATACATAAATAAAAGCATTAAAATCACATTTCAAAGATAACAGTTCCAGTAGATCAGAAATGTATTTCGGCCTGAGACCCTTCAATGCTTTGTACACAAGTAATAATACTCTATAATCAATCTGGTGATGCACAGGAAGCCAGTGCAGTAATTTAAGGATATATATGCACTTTCTTTGTGCTAGTTGGTGTTGACTTTTGCAGCAGCATTCAGCATGAGCTACAGCTGTCTGACTGATTTCTACAAAGACCTGTAAAAACACCATTACAATACTCTAACCCACAGTACTAAAGACAAATGCACGAATAGCTTATTTTTATCTTGTTTGGACAGAAATCTTTTAATTTATGCTATGTTTGTTAGCGGTAGTAGGCTGATTTTGTGGCTCAGAGTCCAGAACTACACCAAGATTTCTGGCTTGATTAGTAGGTGTTGGTGTCATGGATTCATGGTGAGCATTGACTTTCAATCTTACTTTTATTTCTGTTATTTCAGTGTTCAGGTGCAGAAAATTCTGGCACATCCAGTTCATGATTTGTTCCATGCGCTTATTCAGTGAATCTAAGGGATCAATGTCACATGGTGACACTGTAATATATAGTTGTGTGTCATCTGCATCATTATGGTATGAAATGTTATAGTGTTCCTTAAGCTGAAGCAAGGGGGAGCATGTAGATGTTAAATAGAAGAGGCCCAAGAAATGGCCCTTGAGGATCTCCACATGTGATTCAATGTGATTCAAACCAATTTATCACAGTGCCAGAAAGTCTATCTAGCAGCATCTTGTGGTCAACCATATCGAATGCAGCACTGAAATCCAATAATACCAGAACTGAGATTTTTGATTCATTACTGCTTAGGTGAATGTCATTTAAGACCTTAACAAGTGCAGTCTCAGTGCTGTGATGTGGTCAAAATCCAGACTGAAAAGCACTGAAGTAGCTGTTTTACACCATGAAATAACTAAGTTGCTGAAAAACAACAATTTTAATGAACTGTCCTAGGAAATGTAGGGAAACAGAAAAGGGGGTGATAAAAAAAGATAAATTAAATTAAATAGTTTTTGAAACAAACGTAATGTTTAAAGCATTTATAATAGAAACGGAACTGGTTTGATAGAATCAGTTAACTCAGTCTAATTTCTCTGGATATTTTCATTTTGTAGTCTCAAAGAAATTGTGATTGTTTCCATAGTAAATATACACAGCAAATGTGTCAGTGTTAAGTTAACACTGCATGGCATTTATATGTGTCCACGTCAATCAGTGTTAAATGTAACACTTTACAGTGTGAAGTGAGTATTGTTTTTATGGTATTAATCTTTGTTAACACTTATAGTGCTCAAATGACACCACAGATCAGTGGTCCTCAATTATCTTTCCTGGAGGGCCAAATAATGTAAAGCAAATCGTGCTGAGGTCCAGCATAACCACCCCGAAATATATTTCTCTATACAGCATAAAGGAGACCGAGATAGGCGGGGCAGATAATTTGTAATATCACTTGTTATGTGAAAGTAGTAGTGAGTGCGTGATGGGGGAAGCCTACTTTTTGCTGACCGAAATGTGATCGCAAATATAAACGCGTCATAAACATGTCATGAAAGAGCGCTTGCCATGAAAATAAGTGCGATTGTAAAGTGTTTTTCGGCTTGAAACAAAATAAGTTACACTGTTTTACACCCAAAAAAGGCACTTGCTCTCTTGCTGTTTGGTCGAAAAGAGGTAAAATGTTAAAAAAAAAGCTCACGATCGGTTCGCGAAACTTTACTTTCAATACGCGACACTAAACGTGAATTTAATTTTAGTGAGGGAACTTCGTATGAATGGTGAGGGTCAGTGCATTTTTTTTCTGGATTAAAACTGTTGGAGTACGCCGTCTCCACCGGGTCCGTGCACTGTATAAGCAGGGAGTCACAGGTGAGACGTGGAGAAGTTGCAAGTCCAAGTTTATTCTATAACAGATTGCAATCCGG
>JAODKL010000051.1:5102790-5120633 GCA_026780765.1 Petrocephalus schoutedeni
GGAGGACCTGTAGACAGCCTCCTACACTTACGGCACGTAACACGTACGACACGTACTTTTCTTACGGCACGTAACAACTGGAACAGGCGAAAAAATTAAAACGCATCGATATTTATGTGGTCACGTCGATACAGATCGATGTATCGTTACATCCCAATTGGACATTGTAATTGGGTAGGACCACAGTAGACGATTCAACTGAGTTCGTTCAAAGTAACTTGTGTAGCTCAGTGTAGATGCCGTGAAAATATGCGTGGCGTTACACCAAGTTTAGTTTTTATACACCCCGACGTGAGCGTGGAAACGGGCGTGCGCAATATTTTTGTGTGTAAGCACCATTTATACATGAGGCCCCTGGAGGCTGTATCATCACATCACAGGTTTGCTAGTCCATGGCTTAAAGACCAGGTATTGGGGATTACATTACATACACCATATAAACAGTAATCCAGCTCTGAGTGTTGCCAGATTCAGTGTCAGTGTTCAGTATCACACTTGATATGATACGTGTGAAATGACTCCAGATGTGTTGGCCAGTTTGTGCTTCTGCAGTACTGGTAGAATGTAGTGCTGCCTGATGTGGGTTTCACAGTATGAAGCAGCACAGGTTAGGCAGTATTTCATGGCTCTCTCCTCCTTCTCTAAGCAGAAATCACAGGCCACTAAACCCAGCCTGGCACAGCTGAGATTAGAGAAAACAGAACTATATTAGAATTAGGTAGCAATGTCACCTCAAACTCCAAGCTGCTAGGTCTGTGTGTGTGCAGTTTGCATGTTCTTTCCTGGCTCCTGGTACCCTGGTTTCCAGTGCAAATAATGCAATTAGGTGAACTGGTATTTCTGAAGTGTATGGGTGTTTGCGTGCCCAGAAAAGGACTGGTTTCCCATTCATGGTTTGCCGCGTCTTCAATTGCAGTTTTGCATGGGACAGGCTCCAGACAACTTATACCAGCAGAACCCCCTTTTCCTAATAGAACATCCCAAAAACTTTGAGGCATGAATTCAAGAAGGTACTAAAAACTGTCATTTCGAATTCCGCTCCATACTTCCTCCATCATTTCTGACCACACATCATCCCAGGGGGTCAGTAAGGACTGAGGGCAGGCACACAATTTACTTGAGAAGTGTAGAATAAAGTATGACATTACTATAGATATATTTTCAAACCAATTTAACATTTATTTCAATATACATTTATTATGCGTTGATTTATTAAATATTTTTAATAAAAATGATCAGTATTCCTTCCTGGTTGTAAACAAAGTGAGAGCTTCATTTATGACGTTAGTCCAAGAATTCATAGCCTTTTTCATCTTTATTCATTTTCTTGAATGCAAATTTCTTAAAATGATCATCTTTTCAGTTGTCAGCTGCATGTTTAGTGGGTTTCAAGCTGATGTTAGAGCCGGTTGCCAAATAGGTTTTATATTTAGTGTTCTTCTGCATAAATATTCGCCTTCTGTTTTGAGAGCAATGTCAGAAACTGTGGAAAAACAGGAGTGTTAGTGGACATAGTAGAATGATACAGTAGATGCTGGTTTAACCAAAGAGGCATGGAGGAATAAAACTGGGTGCCAGCCAACGTGTGTTAGGTCACAGCAAGGGCTGCAGATGGGTATGGGGTTGGGCATTGGTTTCGGGCTTCGGGGTCTGGGTATATTTAAGGGAGGGGAGAGAAAACAGGCAATAAAGTTGTGGTGTAATTTGTGTGTGCGTACGTTCCCTGCGTACAAGAGAAACAATATCATTACCTGTGTAGGGGGGTCCTTGAGTAAAAAAAGGCTGAGAAACACTGCTCCTTTGGGTTGAGATCTGGGTTGTATTCAGGCTACTGGAGCAAACACTGATCTTGCTTCCTGTTCCTGGAACCTCCCTGAGGTGATGTATGTTTTGTGACATGCCAAGTAGGGCTGGGAATTGGAAATCAATTGCAATTCTGAAATCGGATGCTTAAGCTCAAGAATCAGATACTTGTCAAAAAAAATTAAATTTCGATTCGTCATCAATTCCTGTGTGGACAATTTCAAATTTACCAGATCTTTTGTTACACATCCGGGCTTGAAGTTCAGCTCAGGGTTGCGGGTATCATAATTCTATTTTTCCCCACACAGACTGTTATCGTAATGCAGAAATTTCCTGCTTTGTCTTACTGTAGGTTGTGGAATATGAGCAAACTCATAAAAGTAAATCAGTTATTGGAAGCTTACAAGTCCCTGAGCCTGCTGTTTACAACGTTCTTCTGTTACTGAAACCATAGGACAGCATATCACAAAAGAATGCTACTCTGGCCTCTATCTAAGTAACCCCAAACCTCCAGTTCGCATTTCTTTGTCTGAATGTTCAGTTTTTAACAAACCAATACAAGAGCATATAAATAGACATTTGCATTTAAAAAGCCCCTTTCTGTAACTCTGGAAAAAGAGAAGGTGGGTCGGCAGGTTTGTGTGTTTGAACTTAACTTCATGCTACCTTGCAAGTTAACTGATGTCATCGTCCGATTAATGAGGCACTGTTGGATATGTTGACGATCATCTCTGGCATTAGAAAGTTGCTTCTTCTCTACCTGGCTGGTTTCCGGTCATTCCCAGTGTCTCCTGCTTCACCTTGTTCTTGTGTACGTCTTTGAGACTTTGAGCCTGGAAGCAGCCTGCCACGCAGTGTTTCCTTCTGCCACCAAAACTGGGATTAGACCAGGATTGTAAAATGCAGCTATTTAAAAAATATAATGTAGTCTAAATTTTTCCAGAGCTGTTTATGTGAACCCGTAAAGCTGTGTACAGAGGTCTACAATTTTAAAACATGAACTTTCGATAAATATTAGGCCTTGAAAGTTAACGAGTAACAATGTCAGAATGTGTTGTCATTTTCTATAATTCTATTATCACAGGCAGTTTTTGAATACTCAAAGGGGAGAACAGTATGAGCATAGATTTGTATTTGGGATGTACAGTATTCCTCCCAGAATTCACAGCTAAAATCAAAACATTCAGTTAGCATTGTGGTCACCAACTAGTAGCTAACTGGGAGCCAATTAGTGTCATAACAAAGAATCAACTATATTCATTTTCTATAACGTCTTGTCCTATGCTGGGTCATGGTGGACCTGGGCTATCTGGGAAGCTATGGGTGCGATGGAGGGAATAACACAGGCTGGGTTGTTAACCCACTGCAGGGCACATGTGCACACATTTTCCCACACTGCGGGGACAATTTCCTTTCTAGGTGTCTTCTGGGGACCTGGCTGAAACACACAAACATACACTTAAAACTTCTTGTCATCGTAGCGATCTGGTGAATCTTATTATATTTAAGAACGATTGAAAAATTTGTAACAGTGACTGCCATTTTATTTCTTTAACAAGCAGTAATTATTTCAGTATGTAAAGCTTTCTTGCCCTCAAATAAGTTTAATGTAACTAAAATGAAAAAATGGAAAGACTATTTACAACAGAACTCTGAGTGCAGAACCTTGGAAATAAAATAAGCAATATAATATACAAATTAAAATAATACATTTTATAAGAAACAATGGTTATACTAAACAGGAAAAAAGAAAAAGTAGTGTTAAACAGAACTGAAAATAAAAATAAAACCGTGAAACAGGAATTCCCTACTCCTTACAGCACCTTAGCATCTTACAAAGTTAGATTTTCCTTTTAAGGGCTGTGATCCATCTTTCAGAGCAACAGGCTCAGCTTTCCCAAAGGCCTCACAATCGTTCCTTCCTGAGACTTTGCGTGTTTTGATGAACACGTTTTGCACCTTTCCACCGCATTAGCATCACTGATGTTCCATTCCCTCTTTTCACCACCCTAGAACAAGAAAAAACGACAATGACAATGGCAAATGACAATAACTATAAACAATTGACTCCAAATTAAAGAATTCCGTAACTATGTCTGCTAACATGGAATACCTCTTTCAATAGTGGGGCTTGTTGGCTCTGTAGTGAAGCTAGTCGGGGCAACGTCGTACAGCTGAAGAGTTTTCGTCTCGATCTAGTGAGGGTTCTGTGGACACCTCGGCTTCTAGTGCTATTGCAATAAAAACAGGAAATGTAAATCGACAAAAAAAAAATGGAGTAAAGCACTTCTTAGACTCAACTCACCAATCGGAAATTAAATTATCATATATGTTTGCAGACTGCGTACAGACTTGACTTCAGGACATGAGCTTTATTTTTCTATGACGTATTCTCGGCAGTTACTAGATATTGTAGACCAGCGTTTCTCAACCCTGCTCTTGGAGTACTACCTTTCGGGACGTTTTCACTCCAGCCTGACTTTAATTAGCATCGGGTCATTCTTAATGGCCTAATAATGAAGGTGGAAGGTTATAAGCAGTGTGGGTTTGACCGAACACTTTCTGGCCGGTGGTGCTCCAGGAGCACGGTTGAGAAACACTGTTATAGCGTCTATCGGTTTAAGGAATTTGGTATGCAGGTGCAGTCTGACCCTAAGGTCACTCTGCATGGTAATCTCCCTGCACAACGACTACAGCTACACACACTGCACCGCCTGCTTGTTATGCCTGCAAGCAGAGCAGTGTAAAGCCAAACCTGTGTTGTGGCATTGGAGCACCTCCTCTCACCAACAGACTGACCTTGTGGGGATTCCAAATCAAACATTTAATGCTTAAAGCTTATTCAAAATTCATTATTTTGAATATTTTTAATTTTCAGCTATGGTGAGTTGGAGGAGAGGAGATGCTCCAAAAGGGTGAACTCAAGTTTTGACAAATGATAATGAAACAGTTTAACTCTTTAAAAAAAAAAAAAAAAACAAGGTTATGTGTTTATTGTTGCCCATTTACTGTACATTTCTGAGGAACAAGTTGTAGTTTGACAGTGGTGTAGCTAACAGGTATTTCTGAAAGAGAACGTAAGGAATCAAGCCCATGACAGGGTTTGGGTCCACTACAAGATAGAAAGAGTTACGAATCAGAACAGATGACCTCACTACCATACAAGATTGCCTAGACTGATTTGGATTGTCATTCTGGCCTGACCATGACAGTCTAAATTTCACAAAAATGAAAACAAAAATTATACAAAGATTTAATTCAGTAAAGTTCCAGGATTTGGAATCTTGCTATATTAAGTCAAAATGCTTAATTACCAAACACAGTTTTGGTTTAATGATATTTAATTTGTTTATAGAAACCCTCTTTTAATGTACGCAACAATGGTGAGAAACAGTAAAACTTCAGTTCCCAAATTTTCCCAAAGATAGACCACCGTGTTAACAGTTTACAGATAACATTTATGGTAGAATTGCTGTGAGAATGAGGGTGCCTTTTCACTGAACCTGGTACTTTTGGTACTAAACATCTGATACTTTTCCTTTTCCATTAATTTCTGGTCCAGTACCAATACCAAAAGGACCACGCCTGGGGTACTCTTTTGGTACTTCAGGATTTTGGGGTGCAAGTTTTAAATGTGTGCATTATTGATAGGTTATGCAAATGGAATACCTTTGAAACACAAATATAGAAACGCTATCCTATAAAAAAAAAAGTTACCAAACTCAGAAAACAAAGATAAATGAAGTAGATAAAGATAAATGAAGTAGATAACAAAGATAAATGAGACCCAAGCTTCAGACTGGAACTAGTGTTCTTTTGATACTTTCTGACATTCCAAAAGTATGGTACCTGGTGCAGTGGAAAGGTACCTTTAGAATAAACTCCAGAAGTGGGTGGGGATACTATGCCTTTAACACTCCAATTATGAATTCTCATCAGCACTAACACTGGTGTTGATTTAACACCGGTTTTTTAACACAAGTGGATGTTTAAATAACACTTTTTACCATACATAGTGTTATTATGTGTTAAGTTTAAGTGTCAGGGCAGTGATAGCCTTACCTTGCTGATATTAATCATCACTTTCAACAATGTTAAGGAAATACATATAGCAGAGAGATACTACTATACAAACACCAACAAGTACTCCTGACCAGGTTTCAAATCCAACTAATTTGTGAGTAGCTTGTTGCCATGTTTTATGCTTTTTGGGGTTTTGGGGAAAAACAAGTGTGTACTTACCTTCATCATCAGATATATCCTCCAATTCTGACAGATCCCCTGAAATGTCTGATCTCTGAACAAGAAGTGATTCTAAAACATGATAGGAGAAGAAAAAGTAAAATTTCAATACTAAAATAAATATTTCCCTATTAAGTTGATACTGAAACACACACTGAAACCTGACTGCACAGCAATATCTGTATTAGGTAGGTAATAGTGTACTTATTAAATGTGTATTCATGATGTAATTGTTATGCCTGAAAATAATTAGCCGAATAATTGTAATTAATTACAAACAAATTACATCATGTACCAGCATTCACCCTGATAGCTGCTTATGGTTACACTCAGCAGCTCCTTGTTTCCTTGTCAGGCAGACCAAAATTGGCTAGCTAGCGTTAGCCAGCTACTACACATCATAGACTGTCGAACTATGATTTGCTCTAGTGGATGATCCAGTGGACTTATCCAAGAAAAAACAGAACCAGAGAAACTCAGTTTTGATAAATTATGCAACTCTGCATACAAATAATATATCAATCTATATAGTATACTGTAGCAGTGACATTAAACCTTACCACTTGGATCGATGTTAATGTCGTCCAGGTTCTTTCCACTGAATTCTCCGAGTCGTCCTGTCTCTAAAGCCATCAACACTTTGCATATTTTTGCAAGCTGAAGAGTACCTTCAGGACGATGGCAGTCCTCTCGGTGAACTCTTACATTGTGGCCCAAAAAGTCAGCCAGCTGATCAAGTTGCATGTTGTTTAGATTAAGGACATTGGACAGCGTTGCTACATGTTTACGAAGCTTTGTTGATGAAAGTGCCTTTGGATTTTTCGCTCCACATTCAATAGCAAAGTCACGAAGACAGTCAGATCCTCTTAAATGTGACAATGCAGATGGACGTGCAAACATGTAAATGTTTTCGGATGGTACACCACACACTTCCCTTTTTTCTTTAAGAAGCTCCATGCTCTTTTGCATTGCCGGCGTCAAAAGAAGTGGAACCTTTCTTCCTCTCTTCCCTTTTATCTCGATCCACGTGAAATGGCGGCAGAGTTTCTTCTCTAGCTCTGTAAGTGCCACGGCAACATCCTCATGCAGATCACCAGTGTTTCTGCAGACAAATGAGGTCAGAGGCGTCTTTGAGACTTCACCCTCCCTCCTCCTATTAAACAGGATGACCTGAGCTAAAGTAACCTTTGCAAGGCATGTCCAGTTCTTAGAAGAAGCATTTGATGAAAGATCCTTAAAACTTTTCTTCTGCTTATTATCAAGAAACAAGTGCATAACTTTCACATCTTCTGTGAATGGTATAACGAGAGGAGCAGTCCATTTGGCTTCTCTAAATGTTCTGAGTGTGTTAGCGGAAAGAAGTTCACACCACCTCGTTGTATACATCTCATTGAAGTCGCGGGCTTTGTCTGCTTTTTCAGTGTCCCTGTCCATCATTGCTTGAAAGCTCACTAGAAAGGCTATCTTCTGGAGGCTATGGCCTAGTTTTACAGCAAGGGTCGGACGCTTGAATGTACATTTTTCGTCATCATACCCACAGACCATCTTCACGGCAGTCACAACGTGCAAAAAATTGGATGGGTCAACAAAGTCTTCCATTTTGCGCAATGGGGTAGCTTTTGCAGCTTGGATCAACAACCTCCCAACTTCTCTCATTTTCAGACGAACATATGCATGCTTCCCAGGGTCTGCACCCAACTTGTTGTAAAAATACTCTCCTAGTTTAACGATGTATGGGTCAGCCTTAATGGTCAACAGTACCTCGTCATCGTTCATGTTCCTTAAAATCTCATGCAGACCTGCACTAACTCCATACGCCATAGGACCCATGTAAGCACTGGGAGAACACTCTTTATTTGTCTCAGGTGTTGACATTTTATTTGTTCTGAGCTTGCACTGTTTCATGTGACGCCATAAAAACTTCTTTGCAAAGAGCCCAAGACAATGGAGGCAGTGTATAAAGTCTCTGGAATTAGAATCTTTGCGTGGCTTTTTACATGGTACAAGATCACCTTGTCCTTTCTCCAGAATTTCAGCATTATATGCAAAGTTGCCCTTGTTTCTAAGATGCTCTAACAGGACTTTCCTTTCTCTTGAACCCTTTGGAAATGTCAAAGCTTTTGCAACATCAGGCTCATTGCTATGCACTTGCTCCAAATGCCTTGCAATCTTCGATAGGGGTCTGCAGCAAAAAAAGCAGTACTGTTTCTTGTCATACACTCTAGATCCACGAGTTGTTTTTGAAATACCTTTGATTAAAATATGGCTAGAAGACTGATGGGGTTCTTCTTCGCAATTACTGACTTCTACTGAACTGGAGGTTTCAGCGTATGTCCTCTTTTCTCTCTTTTTTCGCTTGGAGATGCTGTGACCACAGGTGCTTTCTTTTGAAGCACTTTCATCTGAGGAATCAGCCACTGAATCTTCCTCACTGTTTTCCACACTGCTACAGTCATCAGAATCATCACAGAGAACTCCAACCTATGAAAACAAGCAACAGAACAATTACTTATTGAGTTTATTGTACTGGAAGTCAATAAGTAGAATGCAGGCAATTACATATCTGGTCATTGTGATGAACTGAAGCTAACAGCAGCTATAAGTCATAGGATGCAATTCCAAATTAAAAACATCACAGCACTTTTTCACGTTGTATCTATGTGAATTTAACCAAATGGTGGGGACTTGATGTGGGATGGGAATCCATCATATTCACTTATAGATGCAGAAGGCTTTCAGCACACACTACCAAAGTAAACTGTGCAGAATTCCCATCTACTCTATCCAGTCAGATCTTTTTCTCACCTGATGGTTGTCTGTAGACCCCTGCTGTGCGTTCTGGACACAATGCTGACCACTGGCTGGCATTTGAGGCAGATTGTTAACTCCAATCTCTCCTTTAGGGACCTAAAATGGATAACCCAGCAAATAATACACCACTTTAGAAGTAACAGCTCAGCTCAGTTTAAGATAGGACATGAAACATATCAAGCTATCAATGAAATTAGGGCTGGGCGATATACTGGTAAAATATCATTTTTCCGCGATGTGAACATTCATATCGTCATCAGACTGAATATCGAGAGTAATGCCTCCCAGGGTCTGCACCCAACTTGTTGTAGAAATACTCTCCCAATTTATTGATGTATGGGTCAGCTTTGAGGGTCAACAGTACCTCATCGTCGTTCATGTTCCTTAAAATCTCATGCACACCTGCACTAACTCCAGAGCCCAAGACAATGGAGGCAGTGTATAAAGTCTCTGGAATTAGAATCTTTGTGTAGCTTTTAACACGGTACAAGATCACCTTGTCCTTTCTCCAAAATTTCAGCATTATGTACAAAGTTGCCATTGTTTCTAATAACACACTGCTCAAGAGAATTAAGAAACAGCTGCAGTGCCTTTACCCCTGTCGCCTGAATATACAGTACCCGTCAGTGGTTGGTATTCACAAAATGCACTGAATGGGAATCTTCCTGCTTCTTTAAACAGCACAATGCTTTTCATCTGCTCTAATATAGTTGCAATAGCTTCTCTAGTGACAGTTAGCAAGAATAATTATGCATCCGGTAACAAAAAGTTTTGTCCATAGTCTTGACCATTTGCTGCTTGAACTGAGCTTTGCAATCAAGTCTAATAATGATTATGAGATATTTGAAACGGTAATACAGCAATATATATGTCAATTCAGTGATAAAATGGTGAATATCTAGTTAACTGCTCCATGGTAATATTCCAGAAGTACTAGTCAGGGGTTGGCATAATTCCACATTATAGTTATAACCTCCTTCAGAAATATTATTCTTATTTATACTTCACATATTATCATCTAATCTAATTAGAACAATCTTGCCCATTGTGAAAGTGTATTTGTTGCCGTATATTAATTTCATAGCATAATTTAGTGCATATTGTAAAACGTATTGTTATCGTGAAAATCTCAGAAAAAAACTCCAATATAATCTCTAGGCTACACAGCATCGAGGCCCCAGCCTAAAATGAAATACAAAGATTATCATTAACCTTTAGATTAATCCCTGACACAACGCATCCAATAAATGTGCATGTATGGTGTTGATTTGAGGATAAATAAGGAACCTTTCTATTTCAATAGTTTCAGAACTTCCTGCCAACTGTGTTATATAAATTAAGTTATATAAAACTGAATAATAATGTAAACAATATTCTTACTTTTTCCCTCCAGGGACAGTTAGCATCTCCATAACTGTACGTCAGTTCTTCTCCAGGTGTTATGTCCCTCATGGCAAAAATGCATAAATGAGGCTGCCTTCCCACAGTGATTCTTTTGATTATACAGTTGGGGTTAAGATGGTCGTCGTTAAACAGCCTTCCGAAAGAGCCATCATCAAGCGCGGCATCAATGCTGAATTTCAGAACGGTGACAAAAAAGGCGTACACCAGAAACGTTAATATATCACATTTTAAATTAAATATCATGTAAAAAATTATTTAGCAAAATTCATTTTATTTACTTGTTTATTTATTCGTCATGTCGAACTATTTATCCAGATGACACAAACCTTCATGTCCACAATGCCTCATATAAACATCGGCTATCTAGTCAGGAGGTCTATTTAATGACATTTTATTTATTTCATTATAGTTAAGGTTAAAGAATGTTATTTGGTATATGTAGAACATATGTGTATAACAAAAATATTATCAGATACATCGAAATTAAATTTAACTGTAATTTTAATTTCAATTATGATTTTGGCTTCCTGTTCAGCAACACTATGGAACCCACAGGCTCATATATGACCCTACCTTTTATTTCTGCCTTACAATCAACCCACTCATCAAACAAAAGATTTTACTTTTGTTTCGGGGTCATATGTATGGTACACTTGGGCTGTAATATGACCCCGTGAGTTCCCCAGGGTTAAATGCATGATATTTCCGAAATCATTGAGGAATCAGGTTAAATGACTCTGATCTCAGTTTTAACCCAAATAACTATGATTATGATTTCTGCCATAATCAAGCAAAGGGGGAAGGGACAATATCATGCATATACTGCATATCAAGATGTGTGACAACAGCAATAAAAATTACTCACGTCCAACATTTTCCTTGCCAGGTGAAATCAATCATAAATCCCTTAAGAGAATCATGGTAAATCCGCCGTCTTCTCTGAGCTTCCTCAAAGTTGATCAGGTCTCCTCTGTACTCTACTATAAACTCGCCTTCTTCGAAGGCAGATACCGAAAACACTCCCCTGCCTTAAATTGAAATACCAAAACAGAAAAATCTGATTCAAAATCTGATTTCAGAATCAGAATTGAAAATCAAAATCTGAATCACATCACTACTACATACAAATAAATAAATCCAATTTCCTCACCTTTAAAAGCGTCTATGTATCTGACTTCAAGTCCTACTTCATCCTCAACACGGCTAAGGTGCCAGGCAGCATCGGTCTCCGGGCATCGCCTCATTCGCCTCATTCTAAAATTCCAAGTGTTCTTTATTAGCTTCTCCCAACTTTAAGATTAAAGACAAACCCTCTGATGCCAAATGTATTAAAATTTTCTTTGTTTATTTCCTCCTGAAAACGTATCACCAGTAAGGATTCTCCAGAATCACCATAACTGATAAATGCCAACATGGTTCTTAGGCAGCCGGAATTATGCAATTAATCAATTCATCTGTAGTCAGTAAATCATTTGAGCATGTAATCCTCTGCTAACTGAAATCCCATATAACCCCTCTGATAGATATAGGACGCTGCTGACTTCCCTCCGCCACACGCTACAGCACTTGCAGTCAGCTAGCACATTACTGGTCATCGACTTCAGCTCAGCTTTCAATACAATACACTCAATAAATGATTGGATGTGAACACTGATACTTGCATATGCTACTGGATTCAGAGGTTCCAGCTGAGAAGATAAAGGGTTCAGATAAACAGACTTCTCTCTCCCACTGAGCTTCAGCACAGGTGCCACGCACCAGGGCTCTTTTTCCACTACACAAGCTACCTGACATCCCACCACAGTTCAGTCATCATTCTTAAATATGCAAACGATACAGCCATAATTGGCAGAGATGGAAATTTCGGGTCCAGAAAGTACAAATCCAGACCTGTATTTTGTTTCGACCAACCAGCTGAGTACTCTGTGACTGTGACTCTTTATAGTCAACTGATCTGGATTTAAACTTTCTGGAACTGAAACTTTCACCTCTGAAAATTGAACTTATAACCAACGATGATGAAGACCAATACCCAGGGCAGGTAACCCGAGCAGTCACTTGGCGTCTTGCTAACAACCTCCATTTAAACACATCTAAAACAAGAACTCGCTACAGATTTCAGTCGTAACCCCCTCCCCAAAACCCCCATATACATTTCAGGAGACCCCACTGACACAGTCAAATTTCTTGGCACCCATATCAGCAATACACTCAAATGGAATATCAACTTGAACCACATTATCAAAAAAAAAAGCCCAGCAGAGACTGCTTTTCTTAAGACAGCGCAAAAAAAAACTAAGTAAAACTAAGGTCTTCTCCTTAGCTACACTGGCATCACTGAGATCACCTGCACCTCATCCAAAACTGTTTGGTATGGCAGCTTGGACACACACAAGGAACTCTAGCGCTTAGTCAATAAATCATCCACGATTATTGGCAGCCACCTCCTATCAGCTGAACCGCTATATCACAAATGCATAATCAAAAGCAAAGAAAAAAAATGCTAAATAATTTCCAATCCCTCCCATTCTGCTTTCCATCTCTTCCAGCAGATGCCCTCTAGGAGGTGGTATAGGTCCCAGTCTGTCAATACATCTTATTTTAAAAAGTTTTAAAAAGTTTATTTCATTTTAAAAAGTTTATTTCAAACATGTAGCTCCCTAGATTCTTTGAAAAAGTAAGTCTCACTGTAAATGAGGTTGAGTTATCATCTCATGAGGAAGCTAAAGGAGGGGAAAGGTAAGGAAATACTTTTACTTGCTTCATTTTGTTTTTTGAGTACTTGGGAGTGAAGGTAGGTTACTGGGTAATTGAACTGAAAAGAAATGGTGAAATTACTGTGAGTCAATGGGAGCCTCCTGTTTGAAACTGATTGAATAGTCAGTCCTCATAGACATACAGCTGGGAACAGATGATGGCCTTTCCTCTTGGACACTGCAAAAGAGACAAGTTTAGTTAGGTTAAGGTTGATGAATTTATAAATACTTAACATGATTAATTTAAAATAAGCAAGCTCATCCGTGTAAGATTCATTGTGAAGTTCATTGCAAGCAGCTTTCCAAACACTCAAAGAGCGATCCACAAAAATAAACTTTATTGTCCTGTCTGAACAAAGATTACCATGTGTCTGGATACCAGGTACCCACAAAATACCATTTTAACCATAGATAAGAGTAAGGGTCAGATTTGAAGCCACAAAACCAATAAGTATTGCAGACCAAAGTGTATGATGCTTTGATGTATGATGGGGATATAAACTGGCTTTGAGAAGAGCCTGACATTACTTTTTGTTTTTACATATTACCTATTTCTCCAGATGAAATAAAACCTCCCTGTTTATTTCAACACAAGATTCATACCCCATAATTCTATACCCTGCAAACTGAACACCTGGACACCTTTAGGCATTTGTTTACTTGCCTGACTCACTCTAACAATGTATATTGAAAGCACAAGTAAACAAACACACAGATTCATTCTGCTCACCTGTTCTGCAGGTTCAGCCTTGCATCAGGACCCTCTCTCACAGGAGCAGTGACGTCCTGCTCTATGGCCTCGGGGAAACTCATATTTAGCCTCTTTTCGTCTACAGTCTGCCTGCAAACATTAAAACATATTATAACGTTTAAACGTGCATTGGAAACAACCCCATAAATTAAATAAACATAAGAGGCAAATCCTAATGCGATACGATATGACTCACCCCTATTGCGATGCAGTGCGATTCAACACGATTTGATTCAACACAGTGCGATTCAACGCGATATGATGCGAAGCATCGCCGGACACACTTCCAAATCGCGCGAGACTTGGCAGAGAGACTAAACGAGATTTGGGCCACTGACAGCAGTGGAGCGCTAGATATAAGAGAGCGCGCTGGAGGAACAGTTTATCGAGGGGGAATCAATCTAGATATAAATTACTGGTCACATGTCAAAATAATAAAGGCATAAGACCTCTACTGGTAATTATATATTAATAAATCGGATTTTACCGATGCAAAGATGTTACGAACGATGCATTCCGAGTTCATGCCAAATTGCATCCGGTGCACTTTTTAACCTGGCCAGTCGCATCGTGAACTTTTATGCCGCCGCACCGACGTGAATCGGTGAATCTTACCCCACTTCACATGCGATTCGCCCCGGCCAGTCTATCTTCGGTTAATTCCAAAAGAGAGAAAAACCTATATCTTAACTCGTTCCTCCGGCTTAAACACTTCTGTTTAACCCAACACTGTTTAGTCAGTACTATTTGCTCTATGACTCATTTAACTGCTTCATTTTAGTGTTTTTTCTATATTTACAATAAAATACTTTACAGGAAAATGACATTTTTAAACGCTAATGGCAAGGAATTTTAACCTATGAGACCGATGACTTCCCAACAAAATGAGGTACAAGAAATAATACAACCATGACAAGAAAACGCTTTTAATACAGTATACTGTACATTTTACGCGTATGTTTTTGTTATCTCGGGGACAAAAGATATACATTATACCCAGTTCTAGAAATCAACGTATAGTATAACACAGGCATTTGCATGCAAAAATATTAATTAACCCATACTTACTTTGCCTATGTGTTTTTTATTTCAGTCGTACTCGTTTTCCCCAATAATGATAGACGGTGGAGTAGTTAACTCTCGGGTTTCGATTTTGACAAAAGACATACTACAGGATTACGGAAATCCTGATGGTCATAATTTTCTTTATGACACAATCGTAAAAAATAAAACATTGGAAAATATGTTCCTCGCTGTCCTATTTTACTCTGTTTTGTGGATGGAAGCGCATATGCGTTAATGTGGAGCAAAGTATTGTGAATGTGCGGTTCATTTTTGTGTTGATGAGGCTTACACACCGAGGACTGTTTTCAGAATAACTTTACTTGGGAGCTGTCCACGTCACACCACTTCCGGTTACTCAGTTCTGGCTGATTACATTACTCTGCCATCTAGTGGTGGTAACTGTACGCGACAGCACACATCAATGCATCGGCCACCTTTTATAAAAAAAAGATCTGCTCGTATACGCTCTTAAGTTAAAGGCTGTTGTTGGCATTGCAGCAACAAAAATAATAAAACGTAAATTATTTGTGTATTTTCCACAGATTTTCCAACTTAAACATGGTAACACAATTTAAATTATGTATCTTTCCCAACAAATTTCCCAACTTAAGCGAAATTCCTTTACCGTTTATATACCATCCATTCATCAGTCCATTTTCTGTAACCCCATGTCCCATTCAGGGTTACAGGGGGTCCAGAGCCTATCCCGGAGGCTACAGGCACAAGGTAGGGAACAAACCAGGATGAGGCACCACCCTATTGCAGGGCACACACATGCACACCTTGGGCAATGTGGTAACTCCAATTAGCCTCAGCATGTCTTTAGACTGCGGGGGGAAACCCCACCTATATTTACATTTCAACCCATATATACATTTTTGAAATTCTTACATTTACATACACAACATCTTTTCTTTTCTTCAGTTAGTGTCTTTGGTCTCACTATTAGTGCCTTTGAACATAATGTTAGGGATGCAACATAATTACGTTACATCCCTATCCTTGTTTTTGTATCTCTCTGGTAAGATGTCTGTTATTTATGGTTGTCAAGTCAGGTCAAGTTTATTATCTCACTTGGAGAAGATTTGTTGCAGCCAGGTGTAAAACTTAAACAATACATCATAAATACAATATGAACTGCATACCAGATAGCTAGAGCACAAGGACACCATTACAGTACAGTGCAGTGCAAGACCACTTCACGTGAAGTTGCAAGTTGGTTATATCATTTGAGTGAATTTAGCTGCAGTACAAAGAAAAGACGGGTCTTTTAATCCTATTAGGAGGATCTCTGTACCTTCCACCTGAAGATAGAAACACAAGCTCCTTCTACAGGGGGTGGTCAGTGCAATCCAATATGGCATAAGCCTTTCTTATGACTTGCCGATCGTGAAGGTCAGAGAGCTGAGTTTGCGAGACTTTTAGTAGATGTCTTCTGTTTCACCTCTTTGTTTGTCCATGTTATGTGATCACTTATTATGATCAGGGGTTTTAGCCAGTGGTCACCACTGCCCACCACATCTTATCCACAATATTTCGTCCGGTTCAAGTGAGCTCAGTGGCTTGGCAGTCCTGTTGTAGGATTCAGTCTATCTCACTCTAGCAGAGCTCGCCACATTCCGTTCCATCCGAAGTTTAGCTGCTGGGAGCCTCGTCCTTAGCTTTCGTTTCATGAGCATTTCTGCTGGTGAAAGTCCATTCACCAGTGGTGATGCTCAGTAGTTCTGAATAGCCAGGTAGGGATCTTCTGTAGTTTCTTTTGTCTGAACATAGAGCATTTGAAGTTATTTGTTTAAACCTGCAATTTTAGTAGTGAAATCAAATATCTGATTATTACCATATCTTATTAATAATCTTAGTGTAAGGTAAATAAGGTAAACCTGCCACACTCAGGTGGCATCAATACAGAGGTAAGAAAACCCTGTTAAGACTTCTGTACGCATATGCTTAATAAACACGTTTAATGATCTCTGTAATGGATGTTAAAAAGGATGCATTATTTTCAGCAATTTAATGACTATATGTGGCCAGAAGGTGGCAGCAATAAAGAAGTATTGCAGCTGCCGGAAGTGACAAACTCCTGAACTGAACTGAATTACCTACCCTAAGAACTGATTAAATGGCATTAAGATGCCAATATAGGAAAACATAAACAATACCACATAATGTTATTCGATTCAGATTATTTTTATATATTTAAGGGGTAGAGTGTGGCACTGTGGGTTAGTCCTCTGTGCTTGTCATCAGATGATCACTGGTTCAAGCCCAGCCTTGTCATGTCCGTGGGCCCTTAACCTCCAGCTCCCTGGGTGCTACCCTTCACAGCCAAGCTTGCTCCTAAGGAAAGCATGGCTGGGTGAGAATAGAATTTCCCCATACAGATCCACAAAGTATCTATTATTATATAGTGCCTTTTACAATTGAGTCGCCCCAAGGCACTTTACATGGGAGGTAACAGCTTCTGAAGCAGTCAGTAATTGCCGTCATATTATTGCATAGCATTTCTGAAAGATAAACTGCAGTTTGAAATATATTTACTGCGTTCCTGACAATATCGTCGTTCAAGTTCTTTTGATTGATGACTTTTAGCCAAGCTTTCCCTCCCCTTTCCATTAGATCTTCGGTTTCTTTGCCTTGATTTTTATGAACTGAAGTTATACAAAAGTTACTTCAATTTGGGATTTCCATCCCGCTATTCCTACAGCCAAACACACAGCAGTCGATAGTGATGATCGTCTAACTCGTTCCCTGGTACCTCATTTACATTTAAATGTACTTTGACAATGACAGCTTAATACAATGTATTGATGTGTGAATAATGAACTAAACTTTACAAAGCGATGATCAAGGCACAGGGTCTCAATTATGACAAATACCCCTACCAAGAAACTGCAAACAAAAAGATGAACAAAGGATTTAAATTAAGGCAAGGCAAGGCAAGGGAAGGCAAGTTTATTTATATAGCACATTTCATACACAAAGGCAATTCAAAGTGCTTTACATAAAAGGAA
>JAODKL010000051.1:5124913-5144201 GCA_026780765.1 Petrocephalus schoutedeni
CCCCAATGCTCCTAGCATCACTCCCCAATGCTCCTAGCACCACTCCCCAATGCTCCTAGCACCACTCCCCAATGCTCCTAGGACCAGTCCCCAATGCTCCTAGCACCACTCCCCAATGCTCCTAGCACCACTCCCCAATGCTCCTAGCACCACTCCCCAATGCTCCTAGCACCACTCCCCAATGCTCCTAGCATCACTCCCCAATGCTCCTAGCACCACTCCCCAATGCTCCTAGCACCACTCCCCAATGCTCTTAGCACCACTCCCCAGTTGACTCAGGGTCACTGCCTGATTCCTCAGTTGCTGCGAGTCTCTCAGCAATGGAAAAACAACCTGCTTGAGGACTTGGGATCCCCTGGGTGTTACACTGACTCCCACTCAGTGGAAACCTACCTCCATCCAGGACTCAGACCATCTTAGTCCCAAGCCACAGTGCCAGAGGGGGGGCAAGAGATGGGCAGGTCGAGCATTGGCCTCCCAAAGAGGGAGACGGGGGCACACCATCCATGGTGGTCATACCTGTTCTAGTCCCTGTTCCTGCCCCTGTCTGTATTCTCATCCTGTAGGTTTGTCATCCTCCTGTTCCTCTCCGATTGTCCCCATGTCATCCTTCAGTTCTGGTCCTGCCGTCACCTCATTTTCCTCCTGATCTGCAGTCCCCTCGGTGCCTCATGGCTCCTCTGGTCCTGCCTCCACCTCAGCGCCCTCAGCCTGCACCTTGGGGTCCTGTGGTCCTGCCAGCCCCTCAACGTCCTTCGGCCCTGCCAGCCCCTTGACACCCTCAGACTCTGCCAGCCCTCCGAGGCCCTCACGTCCTGCATGCTGGGGAGATTATTTCCCTCTGAAGGACCCAACCTCCTCACCCCTTTTACAGTACTCTAGGGTCCAGTGGCACCCCCAGACCTTACTCCGTGCCCCTAATTGCTTCTGGTTTCCTGCCCCAGGTGCCTGTCATGTGATCAATGAAAGAGGTGAAAAACCCTGTTAAGACTTTTGTGTTGCATACTTTAGCAGTCTAATGAACTCTGTAACACATGCTAAAATCTTAACTGTCCATTGTTTTCAGTGGAATGTAATGACTTTATGTGGCCAGAAGGTGGCAGCAATTAATAAGTATTGCAGCTGTCCCACGTCCCAATACATCTATCTAATGTACTGTATTTTTTATTACTATTACTGCTGTCAGTTATTAATAAATATATTTCATAATTTTGGCCAGATACTATAACTCATTTTGTATATCACCTTTTGATCACCTGAGCACCTAGAATTGATAAAAGAGTGCCAAGTATTTTAAAAGATATGAAAAATACAACAAAAGAATATCTGTGAAAATATCTGTCAAATATCTGTCACTGACTTTCAAAAGCTTTGTTAATAATGAAATGAGACACTTTGTAAGTATAGTTAAAGTTAAAGCCTACTGGCAGGAGGAACTTAGCCAAAATATGTAGACCATTTCAGGGAACATTGGGTGCTTTTATTAACTAATAACTTAATGAGCCATTTTATTCATTATGTATAATTACCTTGTGAATACAGCAGTGGATAGTGATTGTTTTGCTGATTACTGTTAAAATATGCCTGAAATTGATAAAATTTCATAAATTGCATCGATAGACACATTGGACCGTTTTTATAACTAATCCCTGTGTATTATTGCCTGTCTCGGGATTTTCATGGTTCATGGTTTTACTGGTTTATTTTGAGGGACTGGTCTGAGTTGATTAATTGTCAGAAAGTCAAACAAAACCCCGGACCAATTTGGACGAGCCAAAGCTGCCAAAGGCCTCGTTACCTTTGACGCCGACATTCACCTTTTTAAATATCTTCAGATATATAACTGTTTATATCTGCCCAGTGGATATTTCTCTGTTTAATTCTGCCCATTACTCACACACTTTGAGTCTGACTCCTGGTCCATATCAATGTATGAGACTTCGAAGTGCGATCCAAATTGTTCCGGCATCTGTAATCCTGCAGTCGTGTATGACTTGGGTCACAGCCCAGGGCAAATGTCTTCAACTTGTTAACCATTGTTAATTTACCTTTATGGCTTTTTGATGGCTTCTGCATTAGGAGAATCCCATTCCCTTTTTCTCCTTCCCAAACCAGGTGTACGCTATAAAACCACGGAGCCCTTTGTTCAATATCTCATCCAGTCTCTCTCTTCATTCCTCTGAACCAGCAGAAGTGTAGGCAGACTAACCTTATGCATGCTTTTAAAGAAGTTGCTGAATTTTCCACCCTGCCATGTAAAACACCTTACTAAACAAGCCAGGGACCCTGACAGTGACCATTCTCCACTCTCGTTCCCTCGCCGGTACCCACGAAGCCTTTGGCCTTTATGACCTGTGGAACGTGTTTGCTTTGTGCAAGCTGGAGTCTCTGATGGCATGGTTAATGCCCCCTCCACGAATGGGCAATATCTTACATCTGTGATCCTGCTGAACCTTTGTCTGAGTCTCATTTATCTAAAACCTATGCAACTGGATGCTGTTGTAATTCTTACCAAGGTTGATTTTCAAATCCAACCAGAACTGGAATCATCTGATGAATACACACACACATATTTTTAATGCGTAGAATGCGTTTATACACAAGTCTACTATAAATGCTACTTCAGATAAAACTGTTCAAATGGCCAAGGGAAATCTGAGTTTACATGCTTATGCTATTATTATGTTATGCTACTTAATAATACTTCAAGACTGCTGGTAAAAACAGACATCGAATTAGAATCTGTGATGCTTATTCCCAGGTTACATATCATTCAGCTTACGCATTCAATTTAGTGTCACCCAGCTCTTTGAAAGTGTAGCAGCCTGAAATCACATTATAAATAAAAGTAAATGAAGAAGTAACAAAGTAAGGAAGATTGTACCATTTTATTTTCCTTTTTTCTGTCACCAGTTCTCACAACCTTTAGCTGAACCATGACCTCTGAACCCTGGCCCTAACTCGCTGTGGTTTTATGAACACAGTGACACTAATCGATACAAGTTGAACACGTCTGGACCTGGCAGGGAGAGCAGGTTGGGGGGGGGGGGGGGGTTTACGAGTCAGTATGGGTCAAAGAAAACTTACCACTAGTTCAGAGGCCACCACATTGTTCTGAAACACCTTAAATTCCAGGAGTCAGCTTTATTTCATTTTTTATTTTTATTTCATTTTTTACATAGCGGACATGACCCCATCATAAACATGAACTCTATGGCAAATGTACAAATATTTTATCAATACTTTATATAATGATATATTGTTGTTATTGTACTAAACATGTATTTTAACAAGGAATTGTAATAGTTGACCAATCACAATCGGGATATCTTTGAGGCTGCACATACATTCTACTCATGCTACCTACTGTACGTCATGAGGTTTCCTATTGGTTGCTCATTTTGAGATGATGACGTTCTTTCGCGGGAACATTTTTTGATGCATGTTAGCATCCTTAAGTCTTGGTGTACTTGCGGTAGAACTCGACACATAGTGTTATTATTTTTTGTGTGTTGGCACAAATAAAAGTTTCTGATATTTGAAGTACCTTATAGATTTACTATACTATTCACAAATAAAGAAAAAATATATGCTCTCTGTTTCAGGCATGTCTGACATCTCTGAGCATAGTGAATTTGGAATGTTCTCAGAAAGAAGGTGTAATAAAAGATTGTGGATAGAGAGGTGTTGGTCCACTCTCCGCATGTCATACCAAAGAACGTAGAACCAAGCCCTGACGCTGTCTTCACGAAAGTCTCTCACCGGCTTAATTCTAACATGATGCTCTGCAAAATCTGGCCAATGTTATCTGACAAACTGCTGAAGCCTCGCCAGCCTGATCATGACAGAAGGAGAGGAAGTCGGTCTGAAGCACCAGCCCAACATGCTCACTTTAATGTGAAAGTCACAGGGTGGAACGGGACTTGAGAATGTGTAAGGCAGTGACAGAATCTGTATTTTGGTCCAATCCAGCTTATTTGGGGGTACTGCACTGGGCGTTGTCGTCTGGACTGCGCAAAAGCCATGCTGTAATGGAAAAGGGGACTGGAAATACAAACATGAGCTTTTCTCAAAGCCTTTTTCACAAAGCTGAAAGACCTTAATGGAATGCTTAGGTTGCCATAGGTGGATAGTCATTACTAAGGTCTATAGTTGGGTTAAACATGTAAAAGTAAAATTCAACCAACACCATTGAACCCGCGTTTGTTCAAATGCCACATGAAACTACATTATCTGGACTAAACCTTCATTCAGACCTATTGCCACAGGTGTATAAAATCAAGCACCTAGTCATGCAGTCAGGTTTACAAACAGTTGTGAAAGAAGGGGTCATTCTGAAGAGCTCAGTGAATTCAAGCGTGGTACTGTCATAGGGTGCCACCTTTGCAATGAGTCTCATTTCTTCCCAGCTAGATATTCCACAGTCAATTGTAAGTGGTATTATTACAAAGTGAAAGCGTTTAGGAACAACAGAAACTTTTGGCAGACCTCGTAAAATAACAGAGCAGAGTCACCGAGTGCTGAGGTGCAAAGTACATAAAAGTCACCAGTGTTCTGTTGACTCAATAACCGCAGAGTTCCAAACTTCCTCTGGCACTAACCCCAGGAGAAAAACTGTATGCCTGGAGCTTCTTGGAACTGGCTTCCACGGCTGAGCAGCTGCATGCGAGCCTCATATCAGCAAGCATCAGATGGAGTGGTGTAAAACACGTGGCCATAGGACTCTGGGGCAGTGGAATCGTGTTATGTGGCATGAAGAATCGCACTTCTCTATCCGGCAGTCTGATGGAAAAGTCTGAAATTGGCAGATGCCAGGAGGATGTTACCTGCCTGACTGCATTGTGTCAACTGTAGGTGGGGGAGGGCTAATGGTATGGGGTTGTGTTTTAGGGGTTGGGTTAGGCCCCTCAGGTCCAGTGAAAGGAACTCTTAATGACAAACTGCTGCATACCAAGTAATTTTGGGTGATTCTATGAGGCAACTTTGTGGGAACAGTTTGGGGAAGGCGCTTTTCTGTTCCAGCATGACTTTGCCCCATTGCACAAAGCAAGGTTTATAAAGACATGGTTGGATGAGTTTGGTGTGGAAGACCTTGACTGGCCTGCATAGTGCCCTGACCTCAACCCCACAGAACACCTTTGGGATGACTGTGAGCCAGGCCTTCATGTCCAATATCAGTGCCTGACCTCACAAATGCTCTTCTGGATGAATGGGCAAAAATTCCCATAGATACACTCCAAAATCTTGTGGAAAGGCTTCTCAGAAGAGGGGAAGCTGTTAAAGCCACCAAGTGGGGCCCAACTCCGTATTGGATTTAGATTGGGATGTCATAGAAGTTCCTGTAGGTGTAACAGCCAGGTGTGCCAATACTTTTGTTCATATAGTGTGTAATGCTACCATAAATAAAGCCCAGTCTTGACGACTTCCATCAAGTGTGACAAGTTCTTAACATTTAGAGGTAAAGGTCATATTTGTTTAAACTCGTAAAGCGCTCGAGAGACCATGGACATGCAGTAAATATTCCACCGGTCAGCATGAGCGAGGAACATGGCTTTTGGAAAGCAGGTTGCGCATGTGCCGTCGCCCTGCGGGGGGGGGGGTGCCTTCCAAAAGAAACTTTGCACCTGGCTGGATGAGGAGTTAAAAAGCAGAACAAGATGCCAGATGGAAGAAGAGCTTCCTTTCACAATGTTTGAATGTGTCTTTCTCCGGGGCAATATCCCGACTACGATGAAGTACGTGTCGACTACGATGAAGGACGTGCTGACTATGATGAAGGACGTCCTGACTACGGTGAAGGACATGCCGACTACGATTAAGGACGTCCCGTCTATGATGAAGTGCATGCCGATTATGATGAAGGACGTGTCGACTACGATGAAGTACGTGTCGACTACGATGAAGGACGTCCTGACTACGATGAAGTGCATGCCGATTATGATGAAGGACATGCCGACTATGATGAAGGACGTGGCGACTACGATGAAGGACGTCCTGACTACGATGAAGTGCATGCCAATTATGATGAAGGACATGCCGACTACAATGCAGGACGTGCCGACTACGTTGAAGGACGTGCCGACTATGATGAAGGACGTGCCGACTACAATGAAGGACATGCCTTGTGTAATGGCCGGACTGCTGGACAAAAGGGCAGTTCAGTGCGAGAGCTGCGTGTGTACAGGGTGAATATGAATTATGTGTCAGCATGATATGGAGCTACACATGGGTTCTGCTTTCCTTGTTCTGGTGGAATTTAATATGCAGATGCCACACTGCTTTAGCCTGATATGAACTGCACCACTGTGGTGCCTCTGAATATGAGTGCCTTCGCACAAAAGGAAAAAAAAAAGACATTAGTCTCAGCCCTCTCATTTAACACCCACTGAAACACTGGGGTTTATTAATATTTAACATTAATGTGAAGGACTTCATATTCGCAATGGATTTTTTTTTTTGCACTGTGGATGGGAGATGTTGTGTTTTCTTTTTTTTTTTCCTGCGCATGTTTGATGTTGCCCAAATAAAAAATAGGCTTTTAAATTTAAACAACCCTACAAACCCTTATCCCACTAGTCCCAGACTTAAATTTATTTATTTATTTATTTATTTTTGTCGCGCAAGAAATTAGACTGATTACACAGTGCACTCTTATGATTGTATATGTACTCACGATGCTTTATGAACAACGGCACACGCTACTCCAATCTCAGGCGGAGCACAAATCAGTGGGCATGAGTGAGAAATGCAATCATTTCTCAATAACGCCGGTGTATGTAAGCTATTTATCTGCGTGAAGCACCAGCACTCAGATAGCTTTATATTCGCCTTGGAGCACTGTATGGCAGCCATGAGAGCAGAATCCTAAGTAGGCTCTTTTAATGCTAATTTATTCACTCCAGTGTCCCGATGCTCTGTCTTTTCTCTGTCTGTGAATTGCCAAAATCAATAAAAGGTTTTCTTTTTGGGGGGCGGGGCGGGGTGGACGTGGACTGTCGAGTGTTCATGCCTCTTCTGTGACATTGCCTGCCCTGGTAAATTACGCTGACATTTGAGCCTTTCAGAAGCATCTGAGTTTTGTTTCCTAAGCCAGAATGGTTTTCTGATAAGACCAAAATGTAAGGAATATTGGCCATAAGCTTCCAGAAACCTTCGAGCTAGACCGACACTGCTTGCTCGTCACCGCCTGTCCCACTGTGTAGTACATCGATCCCAAACAACTTCATGTATTTTTGTTTTGAAGGTCTTGGCAGCCTGCTCGCTTTATCCTGCCGCAGGTAATCTTCTCTCCTACTTGGAGTTGTTTTTTTTTCATCTTCTGTCCTCACGTAATGTCATCTCTCATTTCTGCTTGTGGTGTTCAGCTTTTAAAATTTATTGTCAAACTTACGTTCCATCATAAACTATTCCCAGGCACCATACTAGGGAAGGTGCAATATAAAATGAAATGGGCATTGTCACAGCATTCACATCAAGAATGCAAGGAGAGTATTATACACTTTGTGGATTAATGTGGATTACCTGTGGATTAATGTGAAGTGTGACTCAATTCTTCAAGTTAAACGCAATCATGCAGGTAAATATACAAGTTCAGATTTACGGCTTTGTCTTCATGCTGCAGTAGTTTCAAATAGAACATATTCCGAATGGGCTCTACCTTGCACAAAAAAGGAGGCTTGTCTATGTGCAGTTTGCAATTTGCTCAAAATCCACACCATTCACTTACCATTCATTTACAAAAGCATCCATCCCTTGATGTTGAAACTGGCTCTGCACGCTAAGCTGGTACCTTGTCCCTCAAGGTCTGAATTTCCCTGACAGTCCGCAGTGCTTTTACCTTTGCAAGCGCTCTCAGCCTTGTCTGCAAACGCGCCGTCTCTATTTCTGATAAGAGGCCGCCAGTCATCGCTGCCCCTGATGAACCTTGCCTGAATTTTGCCCCAGCGGGATGGAAGAAAGTCGAGCTGGTGCTGTCCTCCTGAACCACGACGTGCGAGGCAGTTGGAGATAACCCAGAGCCCTCTTGCTCTGCAGCAAGCAGACTTGTTTAGTTGATGTTCAGCCTGATCTGACTTCCAGTAGTCTGGGCTGAGGAGCCTCACTGTGTGACAGCCTGTTTGTACTCATAGAGGTGTCCAACTTTGTGCCAAAACCATCACCTCCAAAATTCCTATTGTATATACAGATGCTATTACACTACATCAGACATTCATACTACTTAGTTGACTGCTGCTCAGCCTGTACTTAAAGGCCCTTGTGACTTTCCTGCCTCTGTTTCAGATTAACTTCGCTGGTTAATAAACACCACCAAAATGAATTGTTTTGCTACTCTCCAAGCGATGTAAAATGATAAACAAAACAAAGAAAATCAGTCAAAGGAGGTGCTGCTTAAGAGAGAACACACTGTTTTCTCAGAAGAATGCATCACCCCTCTCCACTATAATTTTCCGAGTCATTTTCTTTTCCTAAGCCATTCCAAAATTTTTTGGTAAAATACATTTGCTTCTTGGATGAAAACTACAGGCTTCAATTTCTGTCTGATTCAGAGGCAATAATGAGATAATTAGGAACCAAAGGACGAAATGGCAGCCATACCCTCGGAGAGAATGATTACGCTTCATGGATCAGTGGATGGCACCCACAGGGTATAACCCTTCCAGCCTTCATTCTCCATCATTTCTATAACTGCAAGCTCCAAGGCGCTCCCAGCTTTTTTGCTTTTGAAGGTTGAGCTGTTTTGGATTCTGCAAGCCGACGCGAGCGGGCTGTGGTTCTGACACATTTATAAATCTGCATTACTTGCAGCAATATTCAGTTTCGGGGTTCCAGATAGCTCTCTCTACAGATTATATGCAGATGACTGGAGATGGATGCCAGCACTTTTAATGAATGCATCAGTTATCGATGGAGCATTATGAGAACTTTCCTATTTTGCAGACTTCAGGTCCCATTTATTGCATCCAACTTTCTGTATTCTTTTTTTTTATCGCCTTACTAGTCACCACATTTGTAGCTGGCCTTGAAAGTGTTTCCATCACCCCCCACCCCCCGTCAAAGAAGGCTCAGCCTGCAGTGGGGATTCGTGTTTTGGTTCCTCCTGGGCCGCTTTACCTAACTGTGAGCTCACAGGACAAGCTGGCTTGTGTTTATGGTAGGTGGGTGAGAAGACCAGGTCACCATCCCAACATTCGCTGAACGTCAGCTGGGTATCCAGCAAAAACTCGTCAGATTGCTCCGAGCCTGCAGTGCATGCTGGAGAAGACACCGGGTGGTTCAACCATCGCAAACAGAGCCAAATTTAGTAAAGGGTGACTAGTGTACAATCTGTGTGGATGCACTGCATTGTATACTCTATATTTATCATTATCTATTCCTTGGTACTGTCTGCATCCTGAACATAACAGTTTGTGTCTAGCCACATTCTGTATATATCAGAATTTATTTTAGGTATTATCTATATCCTGAACTGCTTTCAGTCTGATTCATTTTATTTCTTTTTTTTTAACTGAGAGACTACCAAAAAGCTTTTTGTCATACTATCAAGTATAACTACAATAAAGTTAATTCAAAATTCAAAACTTTGTGTATTATTTGTAAAAAAATAGGCAATAAGGCAGCTGAAAAATGTAAAGAGAAGTGAAAACACTACAGCAGGTCAGACATATGAATTTATAGACCAACATCCGCTAACAAATATTTGAGTAAGTGGAAACAGCTTGTTTTGGACGTCATCTCAAGTGAAACTGAACGTTAATCGCAACCTTGGGACTGCAGTGTCAACGCTGTCTGGTGTTTTACAGCCAAACCACTTGAGACGATGTATGTGGCTGGGAATGATGCAGTAAAAGTGGTAACCTTTGTGTTAATTAGGTGGGCTTCTCTTGTCTGGATGTACTAATTGTGAGTTGGAAGTGCCAATGGACACAGGCAGGAATATGGCGAACAAGATCAAGGGTGAACGCCAGATGGCATTATTTTATTGTAATGGGGGTTTACTTTGGCCAGTGGTTATAGATAATCTTCTGTGATGTCACACACACTGAGTGAAGCAACTCCAGTCTGCTAGTCTTTCATTGGTCAAGGTGTATCCATTGTGTGTAATGTCAGTGTTAAATCCAGTCTTCTACTCTCCACTGGAATGAAAGAATCTTGCCATGACATGGGAACACAGAGCAGGAACATATTAATGTAAATCCGCCTGCAGTCATGTGCTCTCACAGAATATTCTAGCTATCAGTTATCTATGTGAAGATACCAGCAGCTGTATATGACTTTTTGATTTTATGTTTAAACAATTTCTTTAAACAATTTCTATTTATATCAACTGTTATCTGTATGTTATTAGTCAATGTGTGGTTAGTGTTCTAATTTTCCATTGAAATCAAATGGCCAGGATGGGGGGTGTAATACATGTGAATAAAAAGAGGACAGTGACAAATGAGGAAGATCATTTTTGTACTGAGAATGACCATTAATTTGGAAGGGTTTTCCTCGCTGTTTGAGGAGTGTAAAACGGGTATATATGTGGTCGACCGGGTTCATTACGATCTGGCATTCCTGAAGAATTTCAGTAGCTATCCTCTTGTTCCAGAAACATTTTTTAATGAGACAGGCCAATGTCAACCAAGGACAGACAAAATGTCAATGAACAAACCACCTTCATCCTCTGTCTAAAGGAATATTTACTGATTAGTGCATAATAAGTAATTCACAAAAATGGATTACAGTTTTATGATTTGATTGGTCGAGGCCTGCACAGTGGCTCAGTGGGTCCTGGTATCGCTTCTTCTTTCACAAGTCGGTGGTTGGAGTCTCACCTCTGCACTGTGGAGGGCTTCATCTTTCTCCAGGCACTCTGGTTGTCTAACACCTGCTAAAGTCATGCAATTAGGCCGATTGGCATTTTAAAATTTCCTGGAGTTTGTGATTGTGAGCATGCATGTGCCTTGTCATGGTGTGGCATCCTGCCTTGGGTAGACTCCAGCTTTATACCCTATGCTGCTTGGCATAGGCTCCACCCCCAAATAAATTTGATTGGTTATTTGGATCTGACTTTAAACCTTAAGGTGACAGATGTCCGAGCAGCTCCATCAACACACTATCTCCCCTATTTCCATTTTCACTCCATCCTAAGAAACATCTGGAACTACCATTTCTAAGCTTGGCCGGCAGCCCGTGATCCAGGATTTTAGACTTTACAAGACGCAGTGATCAAAGCCGACCCCGAATATAGAGTACCTAAACCATCTCTCAGCACTTTCATTGCTAGGCTCCTTCCAGGTTAAGCTAAGTCAAAGCAATTAAAGTAGCCGGAGAAAAAGAACCATCTGCAGATACATGCTGTGCAGACACACTCACCAGCTACTCAGCTACTTTTAAAGATTTTCACACTTAAGGTCTGACTAATGACATTAACCCTAAGCAAGTATGTGTTACTGTTACACTAGTGCCCCAGTTACACTGCCATTCCTTAACTTAACTTCCACTGTCCCGCTGACATGCACATACCAAAAGCACCTTTCCCGAGCTTGTTTTGGGCTCTGCTTTGTTTGCCTTTCCACAGTCATTGAATGTCTGTAATAAACCATAATGTAAATTTATGGCCACACAATCAGTCATAATCCAAACATGATAAATAAATAATACGGGGTATCCAGACATTTTATCGCCTCCAAGAGGTAAAGGCAGGAGTGGTGGCTCTGAGGCTAGGGATTTGTGCCAGCAATTGGAAGGTTGCTGGTTCGAATGTCAGGAGTGATTCTACTCCATTGGGCCCTTGAGGAAGGCCCTTAACCTGCAATTGCTTTGCCCAGGGCATGACGTTAATCCAGTGTATCCCAATCCAGTCTGTGGGAAACACACAAAAAGCAACCATACCTGTACCAGGTATTCGGTGTTCCTGATTGGCTGGGAGCTGGGAGGGAGCAAAAACGTGGACTGTCCGGTGTTCCCCCGAGGACTGGTTTGGGAAACACTGCGTTAACCTACATTCGGCCCTGCAAGCAGGTCCTCAAACTTCAGGGATAACTTGGGGCTCGGTGGCAGGATTGTCATACCAGCCACCAGAAAAACTTCTCACTGCTCTGCTCCATCTGAGCAGTGTGGTGCTGAGGTATCACCCACTGCTTGGCTGCACCCAGGTTTTCATCCCTGAGCTGGGTTGTCGTGCCGTGATGGGCAGCAACGTGCTGTCCCAGCGCACGACCCCTTACCTCTCTCTAAAGAGGTAAAATTACTGTTCGCTCTTATGGACATTGATACTTTTTAGTTTTGTAATCGATGTAATGATTCTTTCCCAATTGTGAGTGAGGCTAACCTGGTTGAAAAATCTCCCTCTGGTCTTCCTGGGCTACACTGTGAGTAAAAAAGGGTACAGCTCTGATACAATTTTGTGTCCTACAAATGACATTAATGTTCACCCAATGGTACAACGATGTTCCTCAGAGTCCATTTCTGTACCTTAAAAAGTACCTCTACCTGCAGCTAGGATACAATTGGCAGACCCTTGAGGGTACAGCCCCAGTGAGAAGTAAATGTACCCTTAAAGGTACAAATTGCAGCTCATCACCAGTACTCTTTCACATTTTCCTGGGAAAGAACCAAATGGACCTCATGATTTTTTTATTAGTACATAGCTTAAGACATTTTCTCAGAGTCTTCTGTGATAAATAGAAGTAGAACATCTTGTGGATGAATTTTTGGTTCACTCAGTAGCTAAATGTTCATGAACCCACAGATGTTTTTCTTTCACTCAATTCAATTCTATATTTATCTGCATAGTGCATTTTTACAACAGTACATTGCCTCAAATCACTTTACATTGTCCCTGTTCAGTTCCCCCAAAGAGCAAGCCAGAGGGACAGTGGCAAGGAGAAACTCCCTAGTACACTCCCAGGAAAAAGGGTATGAATTTGTACCTTTGATTGTCACTGGGGCTGTACCTTCAAAGGTCTGCCAATTGTATCCTTTAGCTGTAGGAAATTATAAGCAAAACAAATAAAGGTACAAATTGGTATGGATTAGGAGGAAATGTGGGGAGAAACCAGACTCAAAAGGGGAGCCCAACTAACAAAGTTCGGTTTTATACGATCCAGATTGTTAAAATTTCTGAAATCCTGGTGTAAATGCGAAGGTCCAGAGAAAATAGGGATGCTAATGTCTGTTGCGAGGTGAGGGTGCTCCTTCCAATGGATGGACGAGTGCTGGAGTGATACAGGCAGGAGAGACATCACAGGCAGCAGTGATTGATGTATGGATTGAAGTAAATACAGAAAAAGGACAGTGCATAATTTTGTATGCACGGTTGTTCTGATTGAAATGAGCTGGAACTCTGAAGGTGGTGTCACTGAATCTTTTATAAGCAAAGATCCAATGGCTACTTTCCAGAAGCTTTGGTTTTTTTGCGTCTTTATTGTCCTGTTTGCTGCGTTTCTCGCAGTGCCAGCCAACTGGGCCTGTGCGAGCCACACACCACTCTCCCTCTCCGTACAAGGCCATAAAACCCACAACAACCTTGTGCTGGAGATATATAACCGATGCGGGCCTTTCTGTAGAGGGAGCAGATGTGGGGCTCCTTTAAAACCCGCACCTCTATAAAGTTTGCAACCAAAGTCCTCTACGAAATGCAGAGTGTCCGAGAAGCGCAGGCCACTGTGTGTAATCCTCTTTGATGGCACTTCCCACTGTCTCTCGCTGCTTCGTTATTTCTGATGGTGTCACAGGGAAACAGACGCTGAACAGTCGGGGTGTCTGAAAACTGTGGCAGCACGAGCAGGAACACTCTGTGGGCCATTTCTTTGTTGATATACCTCAATTTTATAAATGAAAACTAATCCACTCAATTGTAAGATAAAGTTTGATTAATCACTGTCATAACAGGTAAATATTCTATTACTACTTTTACTATGTAAGGTTTTTTTTTAAGCCCTCTATTCCAGAACAGCTGAAGAGAAAAAGCAACCATATACTGTATGCAGATGCAGGTAATTTGTCTGTTTAAAGGCGATATGTATTTTCACAAAATTACTCTTATGAGACCTGATTTTCCATATCTGAAAACTGACATTAAAATTAAACGCTTAGCATAATTTTGACACTGCCACATCACATCCGTCTATCAATCCCCTAAATGGGAAAGTACAATAAACACTGGCATTATTTAATGGCGTTATATGGTTTTTACGGCAAAATTTTGTAAATTACTCAGTCGTAATACATCTACTTTTCACTGTGGCCGTTTAACACATGCTCTGGAACAAACATACCCGCCAAATGCAGCAGCTAATTGCCTCCGACTTAAATGCCAAGCCTCTCGCATTACAACGTAGCCCGGTGCAAATTATAAGATGTGGAATCTGTACTAGAGTCTTCCTGAGAGTCCTTTTTGTGTTCATTTTTAAGAGTCGCCTGAAGGCCCGGAGTGCTGGCCTGCTGAGTGCCGTTTGCTGGAATGCCCACGTGCACCAGCCCCATTCAAGGAGTTTACATTCTCCCATTAATCAGTACAAACACTGCCCTTTCCCATGGGTCCCTCACAGGCTGCTTCGGCTCTGTTTTCTCTACAACCCACTAGTTAGGGCTGTGCAAATAAAATATAAGCTTTTAATCATTGAAAGGCTGCATCCATTTTATTCCATATAATGGTCCGCTGGACCGCAGACATGAACGTACATACTGCCGGGCAAAATACTTCCCCCAAACATAAGCTACATGTTGGATGTGTTTACTGTTGCTTTGTCTTAGGGCTAGCAATGATTACACAGTGGAATGGGCTGTTTTTTTTTGTTGCGTTATCTAGAATAAACATAGGTAATCGGAGTATTTTAATTAGATAAAAATGCAGTAAGTTGTTGCGACGATTCGATCATTATCATTTATTATCATTTAATTTACTTAAGGAAACGCACTGTTTTACAAGGAAAAACAATATTTAACTCTGTAATGTGCATCTCCCAGGATATTTGCAAAAGATACTAGTTGAGACTTATCATGACTCTGCAGGGAGCAATCTTTTTAGAGAGACAGAATGGATTTTTGTGAGATTTTGAATATATTACTTTTCATGATAGATATCTGAAAAAAAAATCAGTCAAAGCTGTTTTTGCAGAATTTCAATCATGATAAAGAGAGCAGACTGATAATACATGTACATACATAGCCTGAAAACAATATATATATATATATATATATATATATATATATATATATATGCCTGTGTATATCGAATTATCAGGCATAATATTTCAATCAGGGATAGAGGAAAAAATGCATTCACGTCTGGAATGAAATACAGACATATACACCATCTGGATCTCCTTTCTTTCATCCTTAAGCAACCCCTGGGCCTAAAGGATGATCCCATCTCAGCCTCCCAGCCTTGGGAGCTGGAGGTAATCAGGCCTATGATAGGAGCTGGAAGCCAGGTGGAGTTTGTGTGTAGTTTCAGTAGGAGTTTGCATTTGCCTGCTGTATCCCATAACCTTCATACCTAAACACTGCTTTCAGCTGGCTTTCCTTGACCAGGAGAAGATAATGGTGACTGATATAGTGATTTCCATCCACCTACTCCTTATACTTTTTCAGACCTTTTGTTTTAACAAGGCCCATTCATTACTCCTCACAGACATGTGAGATGTGACACTCTATGAAGTTTCATGAGCTCCATGTGACTGTAGTGACAGCGTACCAAAATAAATAACAGAATTGGTTTGCTCCAAAGATTTCAACAAATTACAACAAATATTGCTTTTTCTATCTGTGACAGCCTTTATTAAAAGTAAGATGCCTGTCTAATCAATTGGGTACATTAACACTAAACTTATTTTACTGGGAGTGTTTGATCGTGCGTTCCATTATACCTTGGAGGTCGGAATCCGAGTCAGAAACCGAGTTTTCGAGGCTGGAAGTGACGACATACGCGCTCCCGTTTCCCGAAAATCCGAGATAAACTCGGCGCAGCCCAGAGTACACCGAGTTTAGTTTCAAGATGGCTGCCCAGTGCAAAGACTGTAAGTGGTGCTGTGATATTTTACGTTTTTTAATCACTTTAGTGCTGTTTGAGTCAAATTCGTAAGCTGTGTACACCGAACAGTGTTATTGTAGTCGATAGATGTGCTGCTACGGTGAATGGCATGAGCTTGGAGCCATTCATAGTCCAAAAGAGCTAGCGCAAGAGCCACTTTCTTGGAGGCTTTCATCTTGGATCCGAGTTCGGCAACTGGAATGCATTCGACTCGGTTTTCCTCGAGTTTTTACCGGATGTGACGTTGTCCCGAGTGCCGAGTTCTGACCGCCGAGGATAATGGAATGCATGATGACCTATGTAACCTAATAAACAACAAATGGTCATCGGCTTGATCTTAAGCTGGAAATCTATTGGATCACAAGCCTGCGTTCTCGATCACTACGCCATCCACTGCATCAATGGTTCCTGCAGAACCCTAAATATCTTCAAGTGCCTGGATTGAACTGACAGTGAGGGATTACTAACTGGAAACTATACAGCAAATGTGCTAAATGTGTTAAACTAGCACTGCACGGCATTTATATGTGTCCACACCAATCAGTGTTAAATTTAACACTTTGAAGGGTGCATTGAGTGCTGTATTTGCAGTGTTAAACTTTATTGACTCTTGTAGTGTTCAACTGACACCATAGACTGTTACATCACTCTGACTCAGCCTCTTCCCTGATTGCCAACCCATACAGGTGGCCCATATTATCCCATCTTAATATGCACACAAGAATATGAGAATCATAAGAGCCACCTACACTTAAAAAAAAAAAAAACACTCACCATCAAATGAAAGATGAAAATGAAAGTAGGGACCTTATGGCCTTTTCTTATTCTTAATAAAATTTTGTCTGCTCTGTACTTGTTGTTCTTAAATGCATGACCTGTGTTCCTGTATACTGAGTAAAGCCTTGTTTATCTTGGCTCTTTTAAAGATAATAAAAGATGGAACTGACCAATCTCATCTTGGTAGATGTATCCCTTGAGGCCATATGTACACAAAACTCGGAAACTGGTTACCCCTAGGTGGACTACCTGATTTGGGTCATGGTTGGTGCAATAGCTGCTGTACTATTCCTTTATGAATTTAAGATTCCTGTCTTATACTTGACCTTTCAGGCTTCCTCTCTACTGAAAAAAGCTGACGGAATGCTTTTGTTAAATTATCACTCTATTCATAACATAAACAGCACAAAAAAATGGAAAGTGGCATATTTCTGACACAGAAACAAGATTATGGTTGGAGATGTGCTTTTAAAAGAAGCTTAATTTCAAGATCCATCAAACTTAATTGCTTAATTTCAATATTCAGATGTTCACAGGCATGTTTAACAGGATCCTTCACTGAAAGTGGGAAGTAGGAAGTGGATGAGACAGGAACTCATTTATGGCAGCCTAACACAGTCAGTCAGGAAGAGCAGATCCAGAGAAAATTCTTTCTGATGTGGGCGGGCTGATTTCATGAAAATTAAGTTGCAATTCCTACTATGAACTCCCACTGTATGTTACCAGGTAGGTTCCAAATTAAATGTATTATTTTTTCATTTTATTTCTATTCCCACCCACTGTGCCACCCACTGTGTACATTGAAAGTTCTACATAAATTTCATTATTATTTTTTTTTTTATAAAATGACAATGTACAGTAGGTGTCATAACATGCCTTATTATCTACCTAAAGCTTATCAAACCTTTAAAAAGTCACTCTCAGATTTCCTTGCCCCGTTTAGTGGCTGAGAGACATAATCTGTGTTATTATTAGATACTGTCTAGGTGTTGTTCCGGAAGAGCTATCAGGATTATTTGCTGAGGTCTCACCTATTAAATAAAATCACTTTATCGCCACAGGCTGGCGCCCCATCCTGGGTTGTTCCCTGCCTTGTGCCCATAGCCTCCAGGATAGGCTCCAGACCCCTTCAACCCTGAATAGGACAAGCGGTTTCAGTTTCAGGAAGTGGATGGATGGAATGCATCAGAATATTTATTTTATTGAATTAACCAGTATGTACTAGTATATATGCCTACCGTGTTTGTACTTTGTCAAATGACAATAGTCTTGAAATGTGCCAATAATATACCAGGCAACACCAACCTTCTGGGTTGGCTGAGATGCATGGAATGCGTACAAACTGTACCTACTGTAAAGTGTATCCAAAGTGGGGTGTCTTTTACACCGAGGTGGAAAGTTCAGGTCCAGAAAGTAAAAGCCCAGACCAAGATTTTGTTTCAACCAACTAACTGATAATTCTGTGAATGTGACTGGTTGCTTGAAACAAAGTTGTGGTCTGGATTTGTACTTTCTGAACCTGAACTTCCCACCTCTGCTTCTACAAGCTCTCCTGGGGTTTGCAGTGATGGAGGCTTGTTTTGGCACACGTACCTTTGTGATGAGGCTTGAATTAGCTGAGAAGCTCTGCGAAAAGGGACCCTCTCGTTGCATTTGTCGCCTACATGCAGAATTCACCAGGGGAATTTTCGTACTGCTGAGGTTCCTTGTTGGCTTTCCCTGTGTACGACCGTTTTCCGGGGCGTTGTACCACATGGGGACAGCTGCTTGATTCTATTCTATTCTTATATTTTTTTGCATGTCACGTTGCTATTTCCTTCATGGGGTGAAATGAAAGATCAATGCAAACATAAAGCTGCTTCCAAGTGGACTATGTCGTCTGACTCATATGCTCTTTTCAAAATTACCCAGTTGACAAACCGCCATCAGCAGATTTTACATTGTCCTTATTAAAAAAATCAAACCCTAACATTTGATTATGTATGATTCTTAATTTGGGGAACCAGTTTTATTTAACTTAACTTTCAGATAAGGCTCTAATAATCAAGCATTTACATTTCTGACAGGTTTGAAAATTGGTTCCCTGTTATCAGTTATTATTCCTATAAAACCATTTCTTTGATTCCCTGGAATGCGCTGTGAGAGAACATTCAGTGTGAAATTACATTGCGTGGTAGACCATCTCCTACTTAATACCTCTAGATTGTGAGGTGGGTGCATCAAAGTCCAGTGATGCTTTAGACCTGGGCATAATTCACTCTTTATCTTGTGGTCAGATTTGATTAATGTACTTCTTCCATATCTATTCCGCTAAATTTTGTCTTGAACTTTGTTTCTTTTTAAGTAAAACTAACTGGACATACACTCACCTAAAGGATTATTTCTCATGAATGCAATTATCTAATCAACCAAGCACATGGCAGTTGCTTCAATGCATTTAGGGGTGTGGTCCTGGTCAAGACAATCTCCTGAACTCCAAACTGAATGTCA
>JAODKL010000051.1:5155149-5165558 GCA_026780765.1 Petrocephalus schoutedeni
GGGGGGGTTTGCATAGATCACATTTGAATCAAAAAAGTAAAAATGCCAAAAGTCTTGTATTTGGGTTGGTTACTTATGGTTAAGGTTAGGGCTGGATAGAGGTTAAGGATGTCGTGGTTGGGATTTATTCTGTATTTCCCATAGAAATGAATGGACGGTCACCATTTAGATAGGCATGCGAGTCTGTGTGGATTTGCGTACTTTTGAGCACCAAAATGTCACTAAAGTGCGGTAAAACCTGAAATGTCCCTACTTTTGGGGACATCTTTTCAGGTCCCCATTTGGATAACCTCAATTTTATAAAATCTGACCATAATAAAGTTTGTGAATGCAGTCAAAAAAGTAAAAAAACCAAAAGTCTTGTATTTCGGTTGGTTACTTATGGTTAAGGTTAGGCATGGATAGTGGTTAAGGGTGTTGGGATTAGGGTTTTTCCGTAGAAATGAATGGAAGGTCCCCATTTAGATAGGTACGCTGAGGCTGTGTGCGCGCGCGTGTGTGTGTGTGTGTATATTGTGTTCATATTACATCATGGGGACCAAATGTCCACCACATTGTGATAAAGACCTGTTATTCTGACATTGTGGGGACAATTCAGGTCCCCACAAAGATCTGTGACTGCAATCAAAAGTCTCATATTTCATTTGGATACTTATGGTTTGGTTACACACCCATGGGATTAGTTGTCAGGGCTAGGTAGGGGTTAAGGTTAAGATCAGAGTTTTTCCCATGGAAGTGAATGAAGAGTCCCCACAAAGATATAATTACAAACCCGTGTGTGTGTGTGTGTGAGTATGACGAGGGGGTTTGTATAATGTCTGCGTGCCCAGAGCCTGGTGGGATCCAGCTAACAATCTCGCCCTTTCCTAGCCACAGAGAGCTGTCTGAAGATGTGTCTGATGCCATCGTTGCCAAAGCAGATGATTGAGCTGAGTTTTAGCCTGGCTTATAATCCTTTATGAATGTTACTATGAATTATAAGAACAGTTATTAGGCTTTATGAATGCATCATAATGCATCATGAAGGGTTGTGTAATGCAGTATAACGACTGCTTTAAGTAAAGTGTTACCGCTTTGTGTTCTGGCTAGCCTGTGGCTTTCAGATGGATGTTGACAACTTGCACAGACATGTTTACTGCTAAAATAAGTCTCGGAGGCATGCTAAATCCCACATGGGTAATGTGGTATAGATGGCTAATTTATAAACAATAGGAAAATATGAATGTTGCTGTCTTATAACTGAGCACGGCCTGAACAGTGTGTTTAACCATAATCTCCATAGCATCATAAAAAAAAACACTCCTGCAGATGTACGCATTCTTTGTAAATGCTGTAGCAATTGGAGTGAAGATCACCAAAGAAATGACTTACTTCTAGGTTAGAATTAGGTCACATGGTATTTTTTCCCTTTCTCTTATAATACCTTTAACCAAGCTCTTTATATCATATTCATATTGTTTATATGGTCCTCTGTACATGTTCATATATATTCAGTATAATCATACTCAATACCAATGTACTGTCTGTATACACTTATAATTCTGGGATTGGCATTTATGGCTCAGGGTGTAAATCTTCCTCGAATGAGACTCCTAAAGAGCTGGAACCTCTTATCAGGAGAAGGTCAATGGAGGACTTCCATATGTGACACTTAAATAAGAGCCCTTTACTCTGAATGGGAGAACAACCTACTCACTGTTATATAGAAGCAGGAATATATATATATATATATATATAGAATACATTCTGATTGCTCAATGTATGCTTCTCTGCCTCTTGATGTTGCAGATGGGGTTACTAATGTACAAAGGGCAGGACAGAGAATAGAGACTGACGGGTGGGTGATCAAACACATAGGTGAGCACCTTGTGGACTCCAGAGTTACACAAGTGACTGAGTCTCCACGGTAAGGAGGAGGCGATATGCTGCTGGGATGGTTTCACTCATTAAACGCAACCGAAGAGACGGAAACGTCTCCGGGTTGAAAGCAGCACCTGCCCCACGTCGCCACCCCGCCCGCTACCTCCTGACAGTCATTCAAAGCCTGCCACTAGACACGAGAAGCAGGGATGGCAGAGAAAGATTAAACTCTTGTTCCACGGTTCCATTTATATGGTAATCTGTCCAGGTCTTGGCCTCAGTAGGATGTCCAAACTACCGAGAGCTGTCTGGAGATGTGCCTGATGCCACCAGTGCCCAAGTATGAGATGGAGTTAATTCATTTTATCATGCATTGATACATTGACAGCTTGAAAGAGGCACACTGGAGACAGTGTGTACGTCCTTGTACGTCCTGGTGGTGTAAGAGCTCAGTGTGAAATTGGCCCCAGAGGAGTCAATCTACATCCCACATATGCTCACTCGTCGTAGGAAGGCATTTCACTCTTAACCTCTCTACGGAATCTTCCCTTTTGTGCAAGCCCAGCCTCATTATCAGCCCTGCCAAAGTGATGAATTATTCAATTAATTCCACTTAACCACATTGCCTTAAATTGCAGCACCTACCCTGTGAGCACCTTCCCTGTGCTACTCCGACAAAAAGGTCACGTGTGAAATTTAAAGGTGTCATTTTGTCGGTGACTTGAGGGTGGAGGAAGTCAGAGGTACTCACATGCTTTCTGGGAGGAAATAGAGACATCCAGGCCATAGAAGAGTTGTTTCCAACCTTGTTGTTAGTTATCTGGAAGCCTTTCAGACAGTACTCACAGACTTCCGAAAACTTGCCATCCTACTTCACGCACGTCTGTTGATAGCTGATCTTTTTAGATTGCACACGTCTGATGGGATTTTTTTTTCTCTGACTGACTGATGCAACTGATCCCCATCTGTACCGGGGGGGGGGGGGGGGACCGAATAGCTGTCTGTTCAAATCTTCAGTCTTTTAAGATATTTTAAAATATGTTCAGAAAGGAAAACAACATATTTGCAGAGTGGAAAATTGTGCAGGAACCATCACATCTGGTATTGTTAAAGACTGAATGCTGAGATTATTTTGTTACATATACACTACATTTTATTACACACTATAGCAGCTAGATCCCATTTCCTGGCACTGAAATTTAAAGGTGCATTAAAAAAGGAGTGCTGATATCCGGTCAGAGTTAAGTAACCTGTCCCCAGCTTCACTCCTACCTGCTGGAACCTTGGAGCCTGTTCGACTTGCCCACGCAACACCTACAAGCTTTTGAAGATATGTGTCATCACTGAAGCGATTTCTGCCTCCGGTATGTTCTTTCAGTTTGGCAGAGTTTCTTGTCGCAGTTCGTAATACGTCTGTCAGAGAAGCCGGATTGTCTACCTGAGGATCTGGCATGAAGCTGCGGGAGCAGAATCTTGGCATGAATGGAGGCAACATGTTTAGCGAGGCGGGAGTGCATGTCATTTTTCTGTAATTAATGTCAAATTATTATTTGTGTTTCCAGCCATCTTTTAGTGTCGCAAACCATCTGCGCAGCGCTGAGGGATCTGCAGAAGCCCAGATTGCAGCATTCTCTATGACCCCTACAGGATGAGCTTCAACAGTGTAGCTGCTGTATAAGGAGCATGGCCTTCTGGGGAAATGCAACCCACAACCCATTCATAGACTGCTGATGAATGTCTGTGTTTAAGGCTGTGCTAGAGGCTGAAGAATGCAGCCCAGAGCAGGTTGGGGGCGAACAGACATAATGCAAGCTTATGGAATGCTGGGGGGATGGGGGGGAGGGGGGGTCACTCTGTATTTGGCAGGTTGACGCATCAGACAGACACTAACATTGTGCTGTAACAGTGCGAGTGTTTACATGCGATGGGTGATACTTAAATGCAATGCCATAAATAAATCTCATAACACATGAATGCATTCACTGCATTTCCTGGCCTAATTCAGTAAATGTGTTGATTGTGGCGTCAATGTTTTCCCAACATTCAACATCAAAATAGCTATACTGGACAAATATATGGATGAGTCAATTGATAGTATAAGGGTTATGAAAAAGGATTGAAATATCCTTATGAAATTTAATGAAGAGTATATATATATATATGTGGGTACAGATATGTGTGTGTGAGATGTGAGATATATGCTGGATACATGACAATAATAATGTCCATTCTTTTTCCAGCATCCAGTACCTCACCATCACAGGGCACACACTTACAGTACACATGCTGCCAGACACTGCTTGTCTTAGGACTCAGAAGGAACCGGGATACTGACAGGAAGAATTCAACCTCCCAAACCAGGACGTGTGCGGCATCACTGTTGCTGACTGAGGCCATTATTATTATTCAATAATATTATTTTAAATTGATATCAGCCTGCATAAAAACAAAACAAAAAACATACAATCTATTCACTGAGTCTGCCTGACATTGAGTGATGTCAGAAAAGTCTTTCTAATCATTACCTTTAGTCATCAAGTCCTATGTAAAAATCTGATATCACTCATCGCCCCATAAATCAAAATGCTTAGGAGGGGATCAGCCTCAGCATCACATCTCGACATCAATCGTGTTTCGCTTTGGGAATATTAAGCCGAAGTTCAAGCAAAGTCATCAATTGCTCATGACATGCAAGAAATCCACCCGCGGTTTGAAGTTACTTTGATAATCCATCAATGGATTAGCGTCGCCTGAAAGGCAGCTTGAGACAGGAGTGCAAGTGAACAAACAGGTGTGCCAAGGAATAATTTACCTATACTTTTTCCTTTAATAAATGAATAAGTTAATGAAACTGAATTCCAATCCAAGATTCAGACGTTTCTCAACTCCAACAGCACTGTGCTGTTTCTGTGGCCTTTTCTGTTGGTCTGTCAGTGTAAAGAATGTATCCACTTATACTTTACTTATACTTTAACTGTAATTTTTATCGTGCCTCTTTCTTTATGTCATTCTTGTTAATACCATGAGTGTGCATAAACACGCAGCATCGCTTACAGATGGGGATACTCCGCTTGTTATGCTAATAGGGAAACAGAAAAGCCTGTCGCCACAGTTCTTACAAGGCGAACAATGTCGTTTATGTGGCCCCAGTTTGAATTCTAGTTCTTGGTGTTTAGTTTGGCAGGTGGTCTAAGATTGGGACGCGACATGAATATTGCTTTTCGAATTTGGTTTCCAGCATTTTTTAGTTGTATTTATTACATTTGCAGTGCTTATTTAAAAGTCTTAAAGATGATGGTGAATTGCTAATATATACAAAGGAACTATAAAATGCTGTTTAATTCTTTTTCTGAGGAAAGTATGAAGTGAAAATGTGTTACTTCTTAATTTCCCTGTCCTGCAACATTTAGTCACAAAAAGTATATTATATTTTATATTTTTGACTTAGCCTTTAAGAAATGCTCAGTAATATGGAATAAGTGTGAGCTTCTTTGTTTTTTGGAAGGAAAGATGATAGCGTAAGACAATGTGCTGTGTGCCTAAAAGCAAATGAGCCTCATTTGATTCAACTGAGTGTGAATTTGAGTGTAAGACCTTCTGGCCAGACTCATTAAGGCCTGCGTTTTTTTGGAGGGAAAAACTAATTTTGTGTCTAACGGACCAATGAAGTCCCAGAGAGACACTGCGTGAGGTAAACAAAATGGCAGCATGAAACATGACATTTACCTTTCTGAAATGAAGACATACCTACAGTAACTACCACATTGATGAGACATTTGGCATTTTATCTTCTGAGAACTGACTTGTCAGAGTAAAGAAAAGCTGGATTTCAGTTAGCTTAATTGAGCAGTTTTGCATTGATTTAACATTGTGAGTAATTGCATAAAATTATTTCATATTTAACACTGAGTACATATATGCTTATCCAATAAACCTACATGTGAATCACACTAGGCTGATTAATGTTGTGTGTTCCTTTGCTGAATGCATTATTTGGGAAAAAAGCTGAATATTAATAACATAAAAAAATGAAAGCATAATGAAGAATATATGAAAATGTATAATTCCGTTGTAATAAAAAAATGGGCAATCAGGGCACGTTCAGACATCCATGAAAAGTGGTTCTCCTGTTGCACCATCTAATCAGTTGTGCAGCATGTCAAATAGAATTCCTGCAGATGGGCTTGGACAAATCGATCTCCATGCAAATCCTTGGTCCTGCCAGAATTTCCAATAGTGAGTGCCAAGGAAATGGATCAAAGTGGGTCAATTGTTGCTAGGAGCACTTGGATACTTGGATTGATGTCTCCACACTACAGAACAGACGCTTGCGGTTAAATAAGGAAATTCTTTATCACTTTCTAGAGGCCAGTGGGAAACCTATTACATGTTGAGAGATTGGATGTGGCTAAGGCAATTTATTCAACAGCACTTCAACTAGGTTCTTGCCGGTTTAAGTTTAGCTTAACAAAAAACTTGGCCTCCGCATTTCGGCGAGCATAATCGGAAAGGTAAATAATGATTAGCATCAATGGCAGCTGATATGCATCTCATCCGTTAATGCATTGTACTCTGATACATTAATACTAGCGTGTGGGCAAGTAGAACCTGCTTTAGAAGATGACAGCCATTACTGACAAGTCCCATGGTTTTGCAGATGTTGGGACAAGATCTCTCAGCATTGCTAGCGGAAAAAGAAATTGAGCATGCTATTAGAAATCCAAGCATCCAGCAGTAATGAGAGGAATGTATTACAGGCGTGAAGAAACCAGAATAAACATCCTCACATGCGGCACCACCTATGACTATATGTTAATTTAATATGTTATATTATGTATATTTCAAAGTACTGAAATGGCTTTTGGTATTATTTAGTATGCAATACATTGCTGGAGAGATGGTCGGAACCTCAGATGTGAGCATGAACCTTTTCCAAGTTTGAGAACATCAGGTCTCTGCCAGCATAAAAAAGACGTTGACAATGAAACAGTATTGCCTTAACCAAGCTTTTAATAGATAGTGACAGAAGCTGCCCAATTCTTTGTGCCTCATCCCCATTCAAATATGAACAAAACCTTGGTTAAGTCAAGAAAGAACAAAATCAAACAGCAAGTAGTCATCACACCTGCAGTAAAGCAATTATATTTATTAAGTACTTTATTATACATTGGGAATTCAATATAATACAGGACGTTTTTTTACTTTAATGCCGAGTTCAATATACACAAGCTTTTTACAACCAAATGGTTTCAATTCAGTCAAAAAACAACAGGAAAAAACAGACATTTGCTGAACAACAATCAGAAAATTATGAGTCTTTTTGCTTCTCTTACCTAATTTACCTTCACTCTTTGGATGAATCTTAATACCAAGACTGCAAAGTTTGTACTTGTGGTCTTGGCAAGACTTGCTACCTTGCCTTCCATGAACGAACTTGGATTTAATGGATTTAATTTAGTTTGGTGAGGATGCCACTGATGTATCCTTGATATTTGGGGCGGAGCAAGAACATCCGGGGATTTTTACCATCCTCTGTACTTCTGTTCTTGAGTATTGGAACTGGTCTTCGGCAATGGAAGATGACGTAAAACGAGTACATGACACCGCAACTTTGGTCAAATACGTGCATTGAGATTCACCTTTTGCCTTTATATCAAGTTGCTTTTCAATAAGGGCTTCAGTATAAAGGGCTACAACTGGCCTTCTACCTTTCTTTTATTGTTATTATGTACACAATACAGCGGATTCTGCTCGGATTATTGTCTGTCCGCTACTTCCAGAGAAACCCCATGGCTGAAGCTAGCGGGCTGCCCCCTGGGAAACATTCTGAAGGGGGAAAAAAAAACACTCATCCACCCCTCTACCAGATGTTCACAGTCCCATAGCTGCCCTCATAAGATCTCCACCCTCTACTGAGAGCCAATACTCAGAGGCACAGAGAACGGCCCAAGAAAACGCGCTCCAACCTCTCGAGATTTGGAGATGGTCGCAAAAGGCGAAAAATGTTGCCAGAACAAGCAACAGAAAGTTGCCAAATGGATGAAGACGTTTGCCTGCCAGAAGCTGTTAACAAAAACACCGTCATGCTAGAATAGCACAGAATGTCTTTTGCAGATCACGACTTCCTCCTGCTTTCGAGAGTGCACATTATATATGGTTACTGCTTTTACCTGTCACTTAGCAAGAAACTGCTTATTTGATGAAACATGCCATAATTTTGCAAGGCTGAAATGAAAGAGTTCTGCTTTCCTGTTGTCCCACTAAGATATACGCTCAGAGCTCACTTTATTAGGCTCCCTTACATAGTACCAGGTAGGTATCACTTTTATCTCCACTTCAAGGGCTGATGAGCTGTGCATTCAAAGATGCCTTTTTGCATACCACTGTTATATTGAGCTGTTTTATGCGAGCTGCCTTCCTGTTCATTTTAACGAGACTGGCCATTCTCATCTGACCTTATTTTATGGACTAGGTGTTTTTTCAACCAGCTGCACATTTTTTTTTTATCATGCCATTTTCTTTAAACTCAAGATACTGTAGTGTGTGAAAATCCCAGGAAGGTGAATATTTCTGAGACGTCAGATCCATCATGTCTCGCACCAGTGATTGCCGCAAATTCAAACTCACTTAGATCAGACAGGTTAGCCGATGCTTAGCTACACAGTAACGGCAACGCTTGACCCTGTATGCCTGAGGAATACATTCTATTGCAGCCCTGTGATTTGCTGTTTGGAGAAGCATACCTAATGAAGTGGGCCTTGAGTGTACATGACTAAAACGATGTCAGTGCAATGCAAGTTGCGTTTTCCCCCAAAATAAATACGTTTTATTATACCCATACCACAAATGACCATCAGCAAAAATATGAAATGCTTTTTGTTATCAAAGCAGCACTTTTCAGGCTGATACACTGAATTTTCACCTTCAAAAAGGCAGAGCATCAATACATGTAACATATAAACAACACGTATGGAACTTGTTCACAAGCATCAAAAATATAAACATAAAAGAAAAAAACCATTAAAAAAGCACAAACTAAAAAATATAGCTCAGTTTTAGCAGTTCGTTTGGGAAAGAAACAAAGAATTTGATTGAATATGGCGACAGGTGTTTTGGTAGAAAGTGCAAACGCCGCGCATTCAGTATCACTTAATAAAACGGAGAAACGTGCAGGGTTACACTGAGAGAGCCGTGGCAGCTGCAGGCACATTGCAGGTGATCCAAGCTTCCATTGGGAGGAGTGGACGAGGAATTCAGTTCAATCACGATGAAAAGGAGTCTGTTTGGCACTTTCTCCATTAGGTCTGGATGGCTGATGTGGTTCCAGGCATCTGAAAAAGCAACGGATAATGTGCCTTTGTGCTCCTCTTGGAAACACCGCTTCCTGGCAACATATATTCTCTCAGCACTATAACTCACAAAAACAAAAGCTCCTTTACTAAACATTTGTCTCTTTTTAATGTGATAAAAACCTGTTGAATCTTTTTTTCCTATTATTCATAACATGGCAATAAAACTGGATGAATGTGTGTGTGTGTGCTTGATTGACAAATAGATCACCAGAGCAACAGGAGCAATGATAACATTCCTGAAAAAAATGACTATGTACCACCTTGATGACATGATTTTTTTTTTCTTCCCTGAAGGTGGGGTGGTGAGGGGTTGTTTTGCAGAGCAAGGTCATTTCCTGCATGATCAAGTAGATTATTTGCTGTTTTAGTAAGCTAAATTCTAATATGCTGTGCAAGTAATTGTAAAAAAAAAAAAAATGCTTCGCCATGGAAAATATGTCAGCTAAGCAACAAAATAATGAAAAAAAATGTCCCACGAAAGATGTTAAATTGCATCTAACACTGACATCTAACATCCTTTCGTAAGCAATGCATGACACATTTTGATGAACAACAAACATCTATACAGGACACTTAGCTAATAAAGATCTTGCTGATTTTCAAATGTCTCCCAAATAACATTTCACAGTGTGCCAAGCAAATGCAATAATACGAATTACTTTGTCAGGCTTAAACCATCATAGTCAAAAATAATTATACTTTCAGCTGAATAATGAAACTGGGTAACACTTTATTTAAGGCCATGTTTTTAGTAATTTATAAACACATTTACAAGAAATAATAATGCATTCATAAAGCATTATAAACATGGCTATAAATATTTACCAAAAAGCATAACACATTATAACCATGTTTATTATGCATTATGAATGCTTGATGAAGCTCTCTTGTATAATGCACTATATATACCTTTATAATGCATTATAAAGGACAGTATAAGCATTAAGGATGCTTATAATATATAGATACCGTTATAAAGGTATCTATAGTGCATTATAGATGAGAGCTTCATAGAGCAATCATAATGCATACTATACATGACTATAATGTGTTTTGCTTTTATAAATAGTAATAGCCATATTTATAAAACTTGTATGAATGTGTTACAATAAATTTTTAGAACAGTTATTAGGCTTTATGAATATGGGCTTCACAGAAAGTGCTACCTGAAATTGTTTCCAAAACTTACCAGCTATA
>JAODKL010000051.1:5165658-5179842 GCA_026780765.1 Petrocephalus schoutedeni
AACAGTTATTAGGCTTTATGAATATGGGCTTCACAGAAAGTGCTACCTGAAATTGTTTCCAAAACTTACCAGCTATAATGGGGTCTCCTTCTTGTAGTTGAAACCAGGGTCTGATCCTTCAAGCTGTAATTTCAGGGCTTGTTTAAGGCTTAATCCAGTCTCACCTATTGGGTACCCATCTAAAAAATGCTGGTGACTCCTGTCTTTCATGGTCGTGGGGACAGACACTCTGCTAAGAAACACTTGATTACCTTGTAGGTGGTATTTAGGGTTAGTCATGATGCAATTTCTCTTTTTGTCTGCTAAGCTCTGGTGCTGTAGGAGGAGTTGCTGTGGGGAGAAACCTACATCCTGTTGGGCAGAGGAGGGCATCAATATCTTACACTGAGGTTCCTTCAGTCCGAGGCTTCCCACTGGCTTAGCAAGAAATATCTTTTCCTCAAACTGGGTCATTTCATATTCTAGCACTGGGCTTGGGGATGAGCCCCCATTCAAGGACTTTTTCTTCTCCCCTGAACCCTTGCTGGAGCCATTAGATATGCTATTTCCAACCTTGCTTCCCTTATATGACTTCTGGCTGGGCTTAATTTGACTCCACTCAAGCTCACTAGTTGGGGAAACAGGTTTCTGTCCTTTGGGCTTGGTGGTAGAAGAAGTGGAAACTACAGACTGTCTGCTTCGGCTGCGAGGCAAAGAATGCTGCTGGATCTGCTCAGTAAAACTTAACCCGTGGAAGCTGTCGATAGGCACAGTCTGGGCTGTTGCTGTGGAGGACGTTGTTCTTAGCGAGGAGTTCTTGGAACTTTTGAGTGAGTTATTAGATAGAGATGACTTGTGTCGGTCGACAGTAGAGTCTGGGGACTCTGATGGAGAACTGAATGCATGGATGGGTCCATTGTTTAAACCACAGCCTGAAGTATGCAGGTCTCCAGGCCCTGTGCTTCCAGAACTGTTGGACTTCATGGTGAGGGACAGTGTTCTTCCAGTAATTGGGACCTTTTGATCCATATTGTGTATTGGTGAGGGACTGCATCCATTAAGGCTTGTCGCACCATATTTTTCTAAGAATTTTATAATCTGTACATGCCCCCCCTTGGCAGCCACACGGACGGGCGTACGGCCAAACTGATCAGCATGGTTAGGGTCTGCGCCATGCTCCAACAGCATCTGAACTACACTAATATGCCCCTCCTGTGCGGCGATGCAGAGTGCAGTAGCTCCCTGGTTGCATGTGTGGTCGACGAATGTCCCGCTGGCAATCAGCAGCTGAACTACCTTAAGGTGGCCCTGCCAAGCAGCCGACTGAAGGGCTGAGCGCTTCTCATTGTCACATGAGTTGACATCTGCATGGTAGCTGATCAGAAGCCGCACCATCTCGATATGCCCCTGCCAGCAGGAGACATGCAAGGCTGTTCGTCCCTCCGGGTCTCTTACCTCCACATTTGCTTCATTCTCCAGGAAGCATTCTGCCATACCAAGCTTGTTCTCAAGTGCTAAGATGTAAAGAGTGGGGCGACCATCAGCATCTTTAGAGTTTATGTTGGCATCATGACTAAGAAGAAGTTCTACAATGTCCCTGTGGCCTTCAAGAGCTGCTACTCGAAGTGAATTCCTTCCATCATAACCTCTTTGATCAACACTGGACTTCTCTTCGAGCAGCAATTTTACACAGTCATAGTGGCCCTCTTGGGCTGCTAATATTAGTGGGATGCGACCATCATTATCGATTTCTGTGACTCTAGCCCCTTGTTCAATAAGGGCACTACACACAACTCGATGTCCCTCAAAAGAGGCCATGTGCAGTGGGGTCCAGCCAGAATCATCTCTGTGATTTTCATCCAGGCCTCTGTCCAGCAGAGTCCGGACAACTTCCACATTCCCTTGAGCTGAAGCTATGCTCAGAACAGTCCTACCTTCACTGTCAATAGTATCTACTGCTGCACCCCAGAACAACAATGTGTTAACTACTGATGCATGCCCCATGGAAGCGGCTGCAAGAAGGGGCGTTCTACCACTGTGGTCTGAGTGATCAACATCCGCATTACCCTCTAGGAGTAGATCGACCACATCCACATGTCCTTCATAAGCTGCCACTAACAGGGGTGTCATGCCGTCTTTGTCACAGTGGTCAACTTCTGCTCCTCGGTCAACAAGTAGACTGACCACAGAGGCATGCCCTTTGCTAGCAGGGATGCAGAGAGCAGCGACAGAAAGAGCAGTCCGGCCATCCACATCCTCATGGTTCACCTGTGCTCCATGATTGAGTAGATGCTCTACAATCTCTCGATGGCCCATGTATGCCGCCGCAATGAGTGCCGTCCTTCCTTCGTTGTCGGCTTTGTTGACTTCTGCTCCATGCTGAAGCAGGTTCAGGACAATGTCCTCATGTCCTCCCCAGGCTGCAGCTCTTAAGGCAGTCCTGCCGTCCGCGTCAGCACAATCTACTTTAGCCCCGGCGTACAGGAGTGCAGAGACCACCTCGGAGTGACCTCCCCAGGCTGCTGACCGTAATGCTGTCCAGCCATCATGGTCTGTGTGATTGATATTTACCCCATGGCCAATCAAGCAGTTTACTACCTTGGTGTGTCCTTGCCTGGCAGACAGAGTCAGTGCAGTCTGCCCGTGGTTGTCCTTTAGCTCTAGGCTGGCACCTCTGGCGATAAGCAAATTCACCACATCCTGATTTCCACTGTAGGCAGCATTAGCCAGCAATGTTCTGCCACAGGAGTCACTCTGGTTGACAGAGGCACCATTATCAAGCAAAGTTCGAATTGCATCTTCCCTTTCCAAGGCCTGCTGCACTATGCAAGATGCCTGGTCATCCTCACTACTAACATGGGCGCCGGCCTTTACAAGAAGCTGCAGCACCTCTTGTTCCTTTGGGATTGAGGTTGTCAAGGAGTCCTTAGCTGGTGTCCCATTCCAAACCATCCAGAGTGCGAGATTGAAGGGCTCTATTTGCAGGTTGGAGTTTATCAGGTGCAATGCAAACTCCTGAACTTCCAGCGGCTTGAGCTCTTTTGCCCTGCAGGTGTAGCTCATTGCCATCATCCTGTGTCCTTCTGCGACATTGCACAAGTACTTCTGTGTGCAGTGCTTCACGTCGAGCAACCATTCTGCAAAACTGTAGTGAAAGAGGATTTTAGTGTTACCTAGACCATTAACGAGTATTCTGGAGAGTATGTCCATTTTCTTTTGGAACTCCTCCATAGTGAGCATCATATTTTTTGTCCAGACGGCACAGTATAGCTCCTTGACTGTGAGAGGTCTACATGAAGCCAACATTACATTGAGGATGGGCTGCACTTTGGTGAACTGCTTTCTTACAAACAGCCTCTGACAGAGCCACAGGTAGAGGCCATTCAGGGTGCCGGGGATGTCACGGATCTCTCGCAACATGATGAAGTTCTCCACCACCCCATCCAGAACCCGCTCCAGATACAGGAAGCACCCACTGCTCTTGATGTGCAGTTGGTTCAGCATCTCCGCCGTCTCCTTGGTGAGGTGCTGCCTGAGAGCCTCCTCCTGGTCCAGACGGTGTAGTATGTACTGTTGTACATCCTTTACGATGTACGCCTTCCGGAGGTCATCCAAGCTGATTTTGCGGAATCCTTGGGGAGTTGAAAGGAGGAATGTATTAGAAAAGTCCATGTGTATAGTGAGTGACAAGTGGGGTTTTCCCTTAAGATTAAATTTTTTCAGGAAAAATTGTTCTCTAGGACTGCAATTAATTGGTGATGTTGGCCTAATTCCATTTTAAAAATCACAGAACTGGCGATAAGTGAAAAAGTAATTTTACCTGAATTCGTCCAGGTATATGAGTCTATAATAGTTCTACAGTGATCTTTTATTAATCCCTGTGGGAAAATTATCTTTTCCCTTTACCCCATCTTGCTCCCCACGAGACACACAGGCATATATGCAGGTAAGGACAAGCTTGGGAGTTACACTGAAGAAGCAACCAACTTGCGGCTGCCCAGGGAACTGATGGGTTACAGGGTTTGCTCAAGCGCCCACAGGCATGGCTATTCTCCTGAAGCCAGGCTCGAACCTGCAACCTTCCCAATCTCAAGCACTGAGGCTCAGCCTACCAGGCCTCACACTACCCCAATATAAAGCCTAAAAAACACCCTTCACTTTTATTTTGCACTTACTGGCATACTGCTAAGCACACACAGACACATGCACACACACACACACGCACGCACACACACGCACACACACACACACACTACTATACCAAAACCTTACATTTGCCAATATAGCAGCTTAAAACCTGGGCACCATGCCTCTAAATGTGGGAGTACAGTAGGGTAAAACCTGTGTGGATAGATTCCAAATCAATACCTGCTCATATTAGACACTTCTACTAACCGCTATTTAGCATTCTGTGGAATGAGACAATAAGAAGCTCAGCGTGACGTGGGCCAGCTAGTACAAGCAGGAGGGCTGTTTTACGGATACAGTTACTCATGATGCCCCATCTGCACGACCACAAATGGTGAAAAAGCACATCAGTACGGCTTTCAGACGCCACTAATGCGCCAAACCACTGGAGGCCACAAAACAATATTTAATGCAATCTGCTGCCCAGCCAAAAATATGTCCGTCTGAAATCACTGGAACTTAACCGTCCAGCAAATACTTTTCTCATTTGCTCGTGAACATATTAAATCACTTTGAATAAATGTTTCGTGTCTGCGAGAGCAGTGTATTTCATGGAATTTTCATGGAATATTGTTTGGAATTTGAACACATTTTCTTCCTGTTATGGGAGTTAAGGTTAGCACAAAAAAGTAACATATGATAAAATTGCTAATACTTTTGCATGTTGTCTTATTTAATTCTGATTTAGATCAAAATAGTCTAATAGTTTCATACGAAGTCACCCGCTGCCCTAGCAATATTAAATAAATTAGTCTGAACATCTTTGAATTTATATGTGTAAAAAATTCTACACTATTTCATATTAATTAGGTAGTAATTTACGATATTTTAACATATTATACAATGTGGCTGATATATGTCATTTTCAAATTCTAAAGTCTGTCTGAACATATAGGAGTCATTTGGTTCCAAATGACGCCATCCTAGAAGCTGTGCGTGCTGCGACCACAGATGTCAATTGCCTTCAGGTGAGATTACAAGGCCCCCTACACTGATAACATGTTCCGTATTTTTCAAGGCAACGAGATGACAAGAGAAGGCTCAGCACGACCACACATCACCTCGCAAACAATCAGGCGAAAGCTTTCCAAGGGAAATGGCCGGCACTATAACACAACAAATATTAGTATTAGCTACAGTACATTATTTCAAGGAAATTTCTGAAGGGCAATAAAGTGGCCCAAGGCGTAGAGAGAATGAGTTTAGTCCTCCTTGGCCCACATTTAACAGGAAATTATTCCCTGTGAAAATAGTTCCACTATCTCTCCCAAGGGCAATGAAACATTTTCACACAGATTTAGTGCTCCCAGAGCAGGGGGAACGAAGCACACAAGTACAGTCACCGAACGCAAACACTAATCCAGTCCCGATGACACTTTGCAGCAAAGACAGTCAGCGAGGGAAGCAGTGCATCTCCAAATGTGTGCATTTTCTGGGATCAAACACCTTTTGTGCCCACATACTTTCACAAACCAGCACCTGAATCAAGGTTCATTCGTAAACTCGAGGAAATTCAGAAGCAGGAAATATAGAAGAAGGCTTATCTTCTGGAACAGTCTAAAGGCATAATTGTACTACATCTGTTATAATACTTCAGGCACCTTTCAGGACATTTTTCAAATACTAATATAAGAAAGGCTGTTAGAAAACAAATAGATTTTCCCCGTGAGGAGCACGTTGATCATGTGTAAAAGAATTCCACAATTATCGCTTCAGTATATTTTAACCTTATTTGGTTGGTTGTCAAAATTGGAACCCTGTACTAAACAGTGTATAAAATTCAGCCCACAATGTTTTAATTTAATAATGGCCATCATTCAGGAGACACATTTTAACAACGTCTCCATGGGGCGACTTGAGTGTTTTATCATTAGGAACTATTTTCCATTACAGCTCCCAGCAGACCTAAAGTATTTCCTGTCCCAGTGGCCTATAGCGTTCACTACCAAAGACCTGGCTGGGATCCAGGCAAGCCAAGAGAGAGAGAGTCTGGGGCAGAGGGGAGCCAGATCATTCGGTTGATGTGCACCCAGTTGTACTCAGCTGTTCGTTGTCTCTTCCTGTCTCTGCAACTGCATATAAACATCGTGCAAGGCAATTTATGCATTGTTACTGCCAGTTAGAAAAGCCTTTCTACCCGTAAATTTGCATTTCTTAATTTAAGTAGGGTTACAAACGTAATTTACTGCTTTTCTGTGTCACTTTAATTATAATAAAGAGAATTTTTTTAATCTGACTAGCTGCACACAATGTCACGGAACATTGTGTGTGAATAGAACACAAACTATTCATAAAAACCCAGACCTACGCTAATAAAGCCATGCTCCTAGATACCTTAAGCACTTCAGCTGGATTCCTGTGAGTAATCATTTCCACACAGCTTGTTCATTTAAGAGCTGTATTGTTGATGGTCTGGGAAAAGTACCTGGAGTGCTTCTAAATGCAGTCTTTTCAGGGTAAAACCCCTGAGAATACGAGCAGGTCAGAAAAGTGTGCTGAGGGACCAAAAATGGCAAAATAATTCCCTCTTCACAAGTGAGTTTTTCAACTGGGCTGGGCTGTTTCTTTCCCTGTTCGATAATCGAAGCGATAATTCGATAATTTAACCTCTAACTTAACCTTAGACTAGTTTGTCTGATAAACAAGGGATCTTACAGAACAAAGTGAATTGCTAAATTCAGGCTGTAGCGTATAAAATGTGGATTATAATCTATAACCCAGTCTATACTAGTAATCCAATCTATACTAGTTTCTATCCAGCAATCATCCAATAACTTATCCAGCAAGCTAGTTATAGTTAACTTGGCATGTCAGTCAGTCACAGTTAATTAATTGATTTGGGCACTTGTCAGCCCAGACGTGTCACAGGTATCTAATGGTGTTATCAATTCATAAAGGAAAACTATGTTTTATTTTGTTTGCCAGATGTACGGGTAGAAGGCCACTAGGTTCCACCTTCAGACGTCAACTGCAGAGGATGTTTTTTGCTTCAATCAACACCAACCAAGATGAAGGGACTGTTGGTACCTCATCCCTCTTCTCTGTGGGCCACAGCGAGAGGACTGCTGCATCCAAAACCGGTGTTCGATTTCCCTCTCTAATCCCCGGGAAGATTGATGATATACACAAGAGAAGAACAACAGAAACTTGAGAGACTCTCATCTAGCCTCCCTTAACCTCTATGCCAGGGGCTCCCCTGGCCGCTGAAGAGGTTTGGAACCAATGCGTTCCAGAGAGCCGGGGTTCACAATGATGGAAAACGTACACTGACAGGCCTGCCCCCGAATCTTTCCTGCCACGTTTTAAGAATTTACCGTCACGCAAAACCACATAGCTCACCATTCATCACAGTAGCTGTGACGACGTTTCTTTTGTAACCCCGTTGTGTGGATCTCTACGTTGACCTAACGGAGGGCATGTGCCGACAGAAGTCTGTCATTGTCTTCCCTTCGGTGGAGATTATGGGTGGACTCGGGCCGCCATGACGACACGGGCCACAATTTGGCTGAAGCTGGAGCTCATAGCATGGGAGCTCAGACAAGAAGCTGGTAAAAGACACAAAAAACAGACATTCTTCTATCCAGCTGCATGTCCTCCATCAGAGAAATTTGTCAGTGTAACTGCTATTTGTTATAAGACCATCTTCCAGTAGCTTTTGATAGCTCTCTTTTGATGTGGTTTTCTTGTCTCCAGTAAACAGATTCAAAGATAACTCAATAGGTGAGGCAAAAACCTAGCCAAGTGAATAATTATAACAGTTCATTTAGCTACACACTTTCATTTTCTATTACATATTAAACACATTTCCTGCCAACTATTATACTTGATGAAGACTACATAACAATGGTACGTGGATATTAGGTGATGTGTGTGAGAGTCTTATTAGGAGGCAATTTTAGAAGGTAGCCATCAGGTCCAGACTTGCACTATGATGCATGCGGGGCTTGAAAAGAGTCAGAAACCTAGGAGGGTAAGTCCCACAATTCTGTTAGCTCATGGAATAATCTGTCACCTTTATATTTAGCAGCCTTGCAGAGTGGATGGCAGGGATAGAATAATATCTGCCGTTGATGGGGACGTTTGCCCGGTGTGACGCACAGATGCTGGCCTGTGAAAGAACTTGCACCAACTTGCCCTAAAGATTCATATTCAGCCAGGGATCAACAAGCCGTGGTGCACGGTATTAGGTTTGGGCTGCCGTATCCCATCTGGTATGAAATGTTACACCTCGCTGAAGCACATGCATTTGAAATTCTTTCATTTACAGGGCTCTGCAAAAAGCCATTGATCAAGCCTTTAGTGCATGATGTCAGGCATCAAAGGAGGGTCTTAGCCGAGAGGCACACTTGGGCCAGACTGGGAATAGCGTAGGCATTAAGTAGTCACTGCATACCACTGCTATAACGTGATCAGACGTGGGCTGGGGGCAGCTTGCTGACCCATCAACTATCTGAGGGAGTCAAAGAGCTTCATGGTGTTTCTCACATTCTTACACTCAGGCCAGCCTCGAGCCACATTACTCAGGAAGACAAACTGTGCTGTTTGATATGCATTTGCCAGGTCCTAAAAATACATAACAGTGCTACTCAGCTCCCTGGCTCTGTCCCGCACTACTGTTTATAATGCAGGCCATTCAGGTGGGGAAGAATTCTGCCAGGTCCTCCAGGTCTCCAAACCTTAGTTAGCTTCTACACAAATAGTGTTTTTTCCTAACTGCATCCTACTTTTTAGGCCAAAGACTAGCCCTAACTCTGGCATGCTTCCATAAAGTCCTCAGCTCAGGGTGACATGGCAAGCTAATTTCAGAGACCACTCACAAAGCTGAAACAAACATCTGCCCTCCCTATGCTGGCGGCCTTGCTGGACCTACAATTCCCAAGTATACTCACACTTTAATGCTGCTATAGAAGCCTGTATTACAAGTTGTTTTTTGGCTTGTGCCTGCCAAAGCTGTTCCGTGGAGCCTGTTATTACCCAGCCAGTTAATAACTTTCCCTCCTCTTTTGAAAACAGAGCTACACTCATTTCCTATCAGCTTAACAATGGGAGTCATACAGTATGGACTTGAGGCTAACTGATCATCACACGGAGAAAACCAGCCTGAAGCAGTGATCCATAGTGACATGTGATCCAGTGTACTACCTTGTCCTTGTCCCCTGCCTCTAACAGCCACATCATATGACTAAGATAAATAACACCCACTTGCTGTCATTCATAATTAAAGCATTTTTAAAAATTATAAATATCTATTTAGTATTTGTTTGTTTGTGCCTGGATTTTCCCTGAGTACTGCTTTAAAATTGAAAGTAATTCCTTATATTATGATTTGGGTTTAGTGTTTTTAAATTCCATCTGGGAAAAATGTTTGTGAAAACATCCTTGTAAAAATGTACTACGCAAAATTTGGTGTATGAATTGATGCATCAATTTCAGACAATATGAACTTCCATTTCATTTTATCAAATCAGAACCTTGAGAAATGAACACTGAAATATCACTTCACTAAAGTATCCATACTTTAAAACGGCATCTGCCGACTAGGTTGCCATCTGTGAGGTTGGTGGTGTTAGCAAATCAGAGTAGTTGGAGAATGCCACACTGTGCCGCACAAAAAGTAGGTTATAATTACACAACTTCATGTTTGCTAGGAAATGCTGTATATTATGTAACCTTTCTTGAGTGACTGCATTTGTGTCCATGAACACCCACTGTGAATTTCATAAGCAAGCACTTCCCTGATTCTTTATGTCATCAATCTGCTTCGTTCTCACACCCCGAAAGAAGCAATCTAAAAGCATCTGCTCCAAGTTTGTTCTGTTCCAGAAAAGATCCACGTGTACACAGAAACCTATCTCAGATGCTTCTGATTGAGCCATCAGCTTTCTGTAGCTTGTTATTACAGTTACTACAGCTGATGAAGCCAACTCCATGTACTGAAGGATATGCAATATTATTTATATTATATGTGCATATGCTTACTGCTTGTATGCTTATATGTGATATTACATATAATTATTCAGTAGATATGTCGCAAATCTATTGGTTTTATTTTTTAAAAAAATCATTACTTTATTCATTTGTTTACAAAAAATGTCACAGAAACAACAAGCAGTTTTACGTAAAGCATCAATTTCAAGTAGTAATAAATGAAACCCAAGCTATAGTTCTAAAAGCTGTTCAGAGTTATAAAGTTCATGTAGTGCAAAGTTCATGTAGTGCAAGCTAAATCCTTGGATTCCTTTAAATCGGAGCTAGATAAGATTTTAACAACTCTGAGCTATTAGTTAAGTTCTCCCCAAACGAGCTTGATGGGCCGAACGGCCTCCTCTCATTTGTATATTTCTTATGTTCTTATGAAACCAATAAATCAGCAACATTTTTTCTGAATTAAGCTAGCTTCCCGGGGATTTTCATGAGCACTGAAGCTACTCTGTTGGAGGGAACACTTTCCTTCAACACCCATATTGCAAGCTGCAATTCTGATTTTTTCAATTTAGCAGCTAGTACTGGATAATTTGGTCAGTGGCCACTTTATGAGCTATCACTATCTAGTATCAGTAATACACACTTCACTCTCCAGAACCACTTCATGGGTTGACAAGATTTGGAAGGCATTCGGCAATACCTTTCTATACAGCACTGTTGCACTGACCTGTTATTTTTGCTCTTGTGGCCTTGTTGTTAGTTTGGCCGTTCTCCTCTAGCATCTCTCAGTGACATGGTGTTTTTAGCTACAGAAGTGCCCCAGACAGGCTGTTTTTTTTTCTTCCTTATTGCAACATCCTCGGCAGGCAGACACGTGGATTAGGAGGGTGGCTGTTTCTGAGATGCTGGGAAAGCTGTGTACGGCACCAACAGTCATGCCACATTCAAAATCACTTAAGCCATGCATCTTAGTTATGCTAATGCTTAGCCAAACAGTAACGGAACCTTTCCACTCTGTCCACATGTTGTATGTATTCAGTTGCAGCCACATGATTTGCTGTCTGTAGAAGTAGGCTTTTTCACGCTAACGAACAGGTGTATGTAATAAAGTGGGCACTAAGTGTATGTATATTATGACACTAAGGGGTGGGGGGCTTACAGGCCAATGAGGTGGTGTCCTAATTTAGGATGCGTCGGTCAGACAAACCGCAGAATTACTTAATGTGTCAATGGAAACCGTGTCAAAAATCATGACAAGCCTGAATAAAATGCATTGGTCCATAGGAATTGCAGCAATAACTCAAATCTCATGGACAATGATAGACAGAAATCAGCATAGTTGCTAAACACCACAAAAAAAACACAAAAAAAAATCACTGAACCAGTCTCAACAAAAACTGTACATCGTGAGCATCGAGAGCGTTTTGTTTCTTGTAACGTCAAGCAATATAATACTCTGCTTGTTATTGCATGTAAGCTGGAACTAATGGCAGGCCTGTCATTCGGAAACCAAGGCCAACACACCATATAACCATAAGGCATATAACCTGGCAAAAGTAGTATAGAATCTGTACCCCTGTGCACTGGAAAAAATGTAATATGGTCTGATGAGCCATCTTTCACCCTCTTCTATATCAATATAGATTCATATTTGGAGAAAACCCTCAACGTCTGTTGGTATGGACAGTTATCTCATGGATCTCATTAGGCCCAATGTTTCCTCTTTGTGGTCGTTTAATGAACAAGGGATATGAGATTTTCTGTATCATGTGCACCCTATGGTACAAAACTGATTTGCTCCCGATGTCCCTATATTCCAAGATATTAAGAGCCCCATACAGGGTGCTAAACAAATCCAAGAATGGTTTCATAAACAGATCTAAACACCATGCAAACTTTATGGGAAATTCTGGAGCATAGAGTGTAAAGTAGAACTGGAGATATGCTTGTTGAACAAGTTTCCAGTATCCCATTACACACAATACGGAACTTATGTGACTTGGTTCCAATACACTTTTACTAACCGCTGTTTGGCTGTTTTGAGGGTAAAAGATGGCTGTGCTCTTTAAGGTGTAGGGTCTCCCAGGCAATCTGAAACGTTATTTTCAAAAGCTCAGAATGGGTGAACTGCAGGCCACAGAAAAGCTGTGTCAGTGATGAGCTTAATGTACCATCTTCACTCATTACAACATTAGGCTGGAAATGGTTCAAGTTGATATATGGTACACGCAGAGTTAAATGTGTCGCACCATTCCCCAGCAGCGTTTTTAAGGTCAAATGAATTCCCCCCCCCACCCCACCCCCCTCCTATCGCGTACTGCGGCTCCGGGAGAGGCTGACCCAGGAGACATAAATAGCAGGAGTGAGTGCAATGCTTGGTGGCCTGATACAGTGTCTCTCACTGGCGGGACCACTAGGAACGCTTTAAGCCTGACTAGGGGCCTGTGAAGTGGGTGGGCTTTGAGATCCAGCTGTGTGGGGGGGGGGGGTCACACTGGGATTCTGTCCCTGATCATGTATATAGGAAATGCTTTTGTCCCCCCGCCCCCCCCAAAGGTTAGAGACCACTCACAAGCTCTACTCTCTCGGTCATGTAAACATTTGCATTCCAACCTTCGAGTTTTTTAGCATGGTGCTTCTCTCTGCGGTGCAGCCGTGTTTAACGAGAGAGAAAAAATGGGTCAAGCTGTTAGATTGTGGATAGAGAGACGGAGAGAGTTGGGCAAGGTTTTTGGGAAGCAGCGAATGTAGGACATGTTTCATTACATTTCTTTGAAGGAAAGTGTGAGGAGGTAAAAAAATGCCTCAGAATGTTGAAATGGAAGAAATCCAGTCAGACTTTTTTTTATTATTAAAACATCCTACCTTTCTGGTGAGAATAGCGGAAATATTTTTTGTGGTAATGAACTGAGAGAGGCATCACTATGTAACAAAACCATCATAGAGGAGCATATAGGAACATCTATACAGCTGCCACAAACACTAGGATGCTACACCTCAACCAGGATTTGTCTAATGTTCATTATCAGTTACTGTATTTCTGGAATGCTGGGCCAGATTAATTGCTCAGAATGGACACTTAGTCTTTCCAGAGGTTATTAGGATGGTTAGGATGCTTCCTCTCAGTGTACAGGAGGCCAACCCTCCAGAGATAAAAAAAGCTTTTATATTTACTGCCCCTCTGAAGAGACTGAATGTCTCAATACTCCAATAAAGTGGGTAGCTGCTGGGTGAAAATGCTAAAAAAAATATCTGCTCAGACTATTTACAATGGATCAGATTTATTGGTGGCATATAGTTATAATTACTATTTGCTTTGGTGCAATGTATCAATTACCAGTTGTAAAGAATCGTTTTATAGATAACTCATTTACTGGTATTATCCTAGGGCATAAAACTTAGCATCAAAGACCCTTAAAAGGGCTTACATGAGTGAAGTTCGGTGCTCTCAGGTTAAAAATACACCCAGAAAAAGAATATTCTTCCGTTACAAGACAATTTCAAGAGTAAACTTCGTCTGTATTAATTTACCTACATGGCCCAAAACGTTGCCGTAAAGTCATTATAGCCAGTCATGTTTCTGATTGGCTCAGGTCAGAAATGCTGCAGGGACTTTAGATATCACCGCCCGATTAATGGTTGCCTGGTAACTGATATGTAAATACACAAGCCAGGTAATCCAGCATCTCATGTAGGTGTTATGCTTTAGGTTGTTTGAGAGACTATACTTGAGTAACCATTTTGAGTTTCTCTTCCTCCGTTTTGTTTCTTGCGAATGTCAAGCAATATAATACTCTGCTTGTTATTGTATGGATATTATCAATGGATAATGGACTGTGGATATTAGCTAAGCTTAGGTCCAATAAGTTTTAGATCAAGCTGCAACAAGTCTGACAGCTGCATTGTTTTTTGATATATATATACACACACGCACACACAGTCTCGCATACATCTAAATTATCTAAATGGGGACCTTCCATTTATTTCTATGGAAAAAATCCCAATCACGACACCGTTTTTGATTGCATTCACAGATTTTTATAAAATTGAGGTTATCCAAATGGGGACCTGAAAAGATGTCCCCAAAAGTAT
>JAODKL010000051.1:5188714-5199326 GCA_026780765.1 Petrocephalus schoutedeni
CACACCATTCACTCACACATGCACACCTACGGGCAATTTAGGAACGCCAATTAACAGTGGTTCATATTTTACCCAGAATTCTGCAGCCCTAGCATATAGTCACAGATTCTTCCAGAGGCAGAGAATGCTGGGAGTCTGAACAGACATGAGGCTGACAGAATGGACAGTGGCTCTCAGTCAGAGGCAGGGCTAGAGACACATGGGGGGAGGGACGTGTGAGAGCTGACAGATGCAGCAAGCCAGACTCCATTACCTCTAGGTTGCCTGGAAGACAAGAGAAAATATCCCTGTCTCCAAGGAAAACGGCAACAGTGCCATCTGTAAGCCCAAACAAAACTGACTCACTGCTTACCTTCTGCATGCATTTACAGATAATTAAGAGTATTCCTGGATATGGCAGTAGTATGATTTATAACTTCTGATGTATCTATTAAGTTCAGCTGCAAGAACGATTTAGTGCAAAAAACGGATGAACAGACTTCCATACGTGTTGGCAGGCTCCACAAGTTTATTTTTCTGTTCCTGTTTTCCTACCGTGTAAGCAATGCTCAGAAGCAGAGAGAAAAGAAACCGAGACACTGTGTTTGTTAGCTAGGTTCCTAGCTAGCTATCCGGCAGCCAAAACACCTGCCAGCCACATGTTTGTTTTTTTATTATTTTTTGCAAAGAAAAACTGTTGCAAATTCAACACACAGCTCCCATTCTGATGCTAACTTCAGTTTGGCTAGCAGCGTAAGAGCAGAACTATGGTCAGTATAACCTAAGTGGAGCTTCTCCTAACACACTTTACTTGTGAGACACTCGCCAGGTTCTCTGAGGCAGCATTAATCTGAGGAGCAGAAAAGGGACGAAGTAACTAAAAGTGATGGTCACCTGTTGGACTACATGCTACTGCAATCATTGTGAAAAGACGTTGTGAATCATTGTGAAATCTCTCATCTAGGGAACACTCTTTTACCCCTTTGCTCAGCTGGCTATTCTTAGCGGAGTAATTCTGATTAATTCGCTGGGCACAGTGACTCATTGGCAAGCACTGTAGGGCTGTATATTCCCATTTTCCTCCGGATAAACCAGTTTTCTCCAACAGTCAAAACCATGCCGCAAGGCAAATTGGTGCCTCTAAACTTCCCGCAGTGAGTGTGCCCTACAACGGACTGGCATCCTCTCCAGGATCCCCTGCCTCAGGCTATGCGCCTCTTGCGACAGCCTCACCATAACCCTGGAAAGTATGAGAAATTATGTAAAACGGATGGAGCTCTGTATAGTATGACATTCAAGGACAGCTAGGCCATTCCTGGGATTAGAACCGAGTGAGTTCAGGTTACAAGTTCATGGCATTTAAGTACTCCACTATAGGACTATGCCCCAAACCCAAATAAACCCTCAACCATTGCTCAGTGCCTTTTCAGTACCTGTGACGTAATGTTAAACTGGAAAAAAAAACAAACAGCGCTGGCAATGCACAAAGCAGCTACAACACGTACTTCCACAATGTTTATTTGCAAGCCTGACCTCCAGAATTGACATGTCAGCAGCTACTCAATAGTGGTAACCAACAGTCAGCATTAGGACCTCATCATTTGTACAAGCCGAAATTTAGTCTTTACACCACTTATCCCAGTGTACTTGGGTGCCTCTAAATTGTCAGCTGTATATCAGCATGTGCCTAGAAATGTTCCAGCATCTTGTATAAAGGATACTCTATGCTTTCTGGGATGGACTCCAGCCTTGTAAAATTGCAGAGTGCAAGAGGTTTTGGGAAAATAGATTAATTACTATGTTATACTGGACCTCAAAATGTAAAAGTTGGGAAAATAGATTCAAAAACACTCAAAATACAGCATTTCGGTGTTGTGCCATCTCATTGTATCTATTTTGCATTTATTTGTGCATCTACCATTGATATATATACATATCTCAATTATGTATACAATTTACAAAACAATGAAATTCGTGAGGTAGCATGATAAACTTCAGCATTTCTCTGGATGTTCAGCATCTGCGCTACCATTTCTGATATTTAAATGTGCTAGATATCTCCATCTAGGACAATTATCGACAGATAATCTAGCTTTTACCATAACTAGGACAAAAGATTGAAAAACCCATAGATGAATGGGCAGAGATATTATTCATTTCTGAGCCGTGTTGCACACATACACGCCCACAGGAGCATTTCTAATATCAAATATCAACTTCTGCACAAGACAGAAATACTACTTTTAGCTGACACTAAGAGTGCAAAAAACAAGATATTACAGTGCTACAAAATCCTTTAATCAAAAATCAAAGACAGACGAGCTAGATAAATCACAGTCAGGTTTCAACAGCTTCATCATCAGGAAGATGATGGTGCTTCAGTTATCAAAATCAACAGAAAAATTGCCACTGAAGGCTTTTTTTTAATACCAAAGAAAACGCAGTCTGTGTCTGTGAAGGATCCATTGCAGAGGACACAGACCCAGCTACTTTGCATTTGTAATGGAAGCGATCATTTCTGCTGATTCATAATGCCGCTAGCAGTCAAGTCCTGTCCAAATTGATAAGGGAGATGGTGCTTTGCTCTATAACAGTTACCTTCCAACTTAAATATATCCATCGCTGGCCACTATGTATAGCCAGGAACTCACTTTCCAAGAGGTACTGCGCTGACAAACTAAAATAAGTCAATGATTACCAAATTAATGTAGAATATATTACTAAAAATGTGATTAATATGTTATAAAATTCAGGTAAATGTCCAGACAGGTGAGAAGAAACGGCAATCCTTTACACAATTGTTCCTGGAAGGAAATCACTGTACCTTGGACCTGCGATTCCTAAAACCAACTGTGTTCAGCTACCTAAATGTTTAAAATGATCTAAATCAATAGATCACAGTTAGTTTTAAGTTATTAATCAAACCAACTCATATTATACCGGTGAGAATATTTATTACATTTATATAATCCAATATGCAGCTGAATATGTGCAAAAAATGTATCTGAAGCAACCTTTTGCATACCTAATTACCTAACAGGTACAAATGAGGTAGAATCCTGTTCACATTAATGCCATTTAAGCCATTAACATTTACTGAATTACATATTCAAAATCCCTAAATATTGGCTGTTACATTTCCTTTTGATATTAGACACGCCATTGTCTTTTAGTGTGTGCCTACGCCTTATAAATATTTCAAAACTAATTAAACTGGTGTTTGAAAAAGCAAATTAACATGATATTACAAATGTGCTAAAAATCCTTTTGTTATCATGCTGAATTGGTTAGGAAAATATGTGACTGAGGTATGCCCAGACTATACAGAACTTTAACATCTTTATTCATACAGTGTATTATATTTGAAATATAACGTATAAGATAGCTTGCAAAATAGTATTAACAATGACAATATATTATTATTATTATTTTATCAATAATAATAATAATAATAATGTTATTGTTGTTGTTGTTTAATAAATAATTGAAATCAGGAATAATCAGTTATTCACTCACACAAAGCTCCAAGACACTGACAAACCCAAAAAATCCCAGCACCTCTATGTTCTACTGTTTGTTTCTTCAGTTTAGCTACAGGCCAAACTGAGACATGCATGTGTCAATCTAGAATGCCCTACTGCTTCTCCCCAAGATAAGAATGCCTTCTAAAAACCTGAGCCAAATAGAGAAATAACAGAATTGTATGTGTCACATTCATGCTTGGGTTCAGGCTTGGGTTTTAACTTCGGGCTCAGGTTTGTGCTTTGACTGGGTCTCAAGCTTAGGTTCAGGCTTAGGTTTGGGCTGAAGTGTCATCTCAGTATAGGCCAAGACTCCAGCTGGGCTCAGATTAGACCTTAGGCTTTGTTCAGTTTCAGGACAGGGTCCAGACTTGGATTTAATAATTCAATCAGTTTGGGAATCAAGCAGCCATGCTATTTATTACTAATATCACATGCACACATACATCCTCAAAATACTGAGACACAAATCCTTGCAGCAGACAATCAGCTGGCTTATAGAAACCAGACATTTCTGGAATAATCAGCATCCTCACCAATGGAACTGATTATCGACCAAAATGTCTTTATCTTTTTCCCTAAATATCTGGCAAGGACTGGGTAAGCTGACACTTTGTAGTTTGCATTTGTTCACTGCTTTAACTTTTACTAAGCAGTTTCCTATGGGGGCAAGGGAACATTGTCATGAGTCATACAGTACGAGTGACCACGGAGGGTTACCATCCCTCTTCATGTGTGTCATACACAAGCTCTCTTCTCTAAGGGCACATCCATGGAGGACACATGCCCACAAACAGATTTCTTCTCAATCTGTTTCTTGTTCATAATGAGGTTACATGACATAGTTGCGTGTCAACGTGAAGGTCCAAATTCCAATTAAAAAACAAAGAAGTTACTGGCAGATGGATAGGAACAGCCTGTCAACAGTCAATCAAAAGGAATATTCCAGTGGATATCCATGTCATGCAATATGCCCATAATAGGGTAGCAGAAAGCATTATGGGTGACACATGTGCTGAAGACTGATCAATTAATTCGCCAAAGGCAAAAACCTTCACTGCATATTAATACCCCCTGTAACTGCTTTACTCAAAGCATTTGGAAGAAGAATTTATCATCTAAAGACTCCATTTCAGTGTGACTGCAAAGAACAGCTAAGGGGGTTTATACACTTGGATAGATTTGCTCCATGATTCAGTCCTCTATGGCTCTGATGTCTGAGGGGCTGTAGAAGGGAGATCCACACTGACAGAGGTATTATCTAAAGAGAGCTGATCTGGAAATAAACATATTACTGAGATGCAAAGCGGAATCTGGTTCTTGCTTAATGGTTGACTGTGCTGGCAACAATACAACATGTTGTAATGGTCTGGATTGTATATGGCTACGTAGCAACTGTCATATGCTGAGAATCTACTGTATATGCTGAGACGTAAACAGAAAACACCTCCACGATAAAAAAGATTCTTTTCACTAATTTCCCATTAGCGTTGAACTAATTTGCTCATCTAGTGTCGGGAATTAAGGTTCCCTATTTCTTCCATAAACAGTATGTTTTAATTAATCCTATAATTTCTACAGGAAGGAAAGAGTGATGTGGTATTTTTCAAAGGAAATCATAAATAACCGCTATTCTTTCCCATTTTTATGGCACTTGTTCCAATTAATATTGTGGAAGTACAAATGCAGGCCTTCTACACTCTCAGGGTTCCAGATTGTATCTTTGATTGTCAGTGGGGCTGTACCCTCATGGGTTTGCCAACTGTAACCTAACTGTAGGTAATTGTACCTTTTAAGGACTCTGAGGAACATTTTTGTACCATTGGAGCAACATTAATGTTGTTTGTACAGTACCTTGGGGATGTTCGAGGACTCTTGAGGTATACAGCCTCAGTGACATGCAAAGGTACAAGTTGGTATACCCTTTCTTCTGAGAGTGTAACAGTGGCTAATTGCAGAGACAAATCCAAAGCACAACATGAGTGACTTTTATAAAGGAAACCATTCACCCCTGTTTCAAATCAAGCAGCCAGTTTAGAGTCCTGTGCAGACAGCCTGGAGAAAATAAAATTACTATGACAGCAGTGATATCTCCAATCTGATAATCTGGGGAGACAAAATGATCTGTTTACAATGATAGCTATAGCCGCCCCACGCCCGGGAAGGTGATAGAGCCGTCTTCGAAGCACAAATATTTCTCTAACAAACGCAAACCCTGATCGTCTGCTGATAGCGCAGACTGCCAAAGCCGTCTCTCACAGCTCAAGTGACTAACTGAGAGGGAAGCTCCAGTGAAAACAAGCCCCATTGTTCCACAGCGCTCAGGCGGGGCTGATGTCTGCCTTCCCTGTTCTCCTTGTGGGTAAAGCCCTGAATGGCACAACCCTGAGAAAACAGCCATAACCTCAGATCCGAGCCACAGAACAGATCGAAGCTTGGCTCTTTTGTAACATTTGTGAGACTGAGGATGAGTTCAACAATTGGAGAAGTCTTATTGATAATTTTAGCTCACAAACATGTTCTGAGGGCAGAACGAAAATTGATTGGTTCAGACATATAACCAATCAGATTGTAAGGAGGTGGGTCCTAGCAACTAGAGGAGGCAAATTGGTTTGTATGACATCTGACACAAGATCTGATTGGTTTCTCCCTCTGAATCAATTGTTTTTTGATCTGCCCTCAGAACATGTTTGTTGTCTAAGTAAAGCTCCCATGAGCATACTTTTAACACAACACAATTTACCCCCCCCCCTTACATGGCCACCTTTTTTCTAGAGGTTCACTTTACTGAGTATCTGACCCACTTTTCTCAGGTGTCTGCCAAATGGCAGATGGACAGACATGTGGCCATGTTTGGGTTCAGCATTGCTGAACCTGTCAGGCTAAGTTCCGAGACCAGCTGTTCCAGTGATATGGTGTTACCAACAATCTTTCAATAGCTACCCATTTGGAAGAAGTCCAAAGTCTGAGCGTGTTAACCTAGTTAATTTTGAACTAAGACATCAATGACTTGGGACATCAGCTTATAAAAAAATATAAAATAGATACCTTTATACATGAAAAATGAAGCTTGACAGCTGGCATAGTATTGAATGATATCACGGGACGCCATCATGTATGGCAAGGTCAGCACACACTCACCTCTTGAATGCCTCCACAGGGTTCCTCTCACACTCTCCAGGTTGTAGGGCACTCTGTGCACCCAACTCCCGCACCTTCTCCTCATAGCCTCGGAGCAGCCCGCTGCGGCCCATCTGGGCCACTAGGCCGCGCACGAAGCGGCCCGCGCACAGCGTGTCCGAGTCCTCCGCCCGACAGAAGTGGAAGGCCAGGGTCTGGCGGTGCAGGCTACGGTGGGTACCATGGGCCGAGCTGGGCCAGAGCAGCTCTGTACACAGAGCTGTCTTCCCACTGCCTGGCCCGCCCACCAGCAACACTCCCGAGGGCATGCCCTTCCCCGAGCCAACCCCATCAGCAGAGTGAGGTACAGAACTCAGTGGTGGGGTGCCACCAGCCTTCTCCTGCAAACAGTGCTGGAGCTTGTGGAAGACCCACTCCCTGCAGTAAAATCGCTTCCCCTGTAACAAGCTTGTCTGGGCCATGCTGAACATCTGCTGTTCCAGCTACTCATGAGGCTCTCGGCATCCTTGGTGCTGTAGTCCCAAGGCTGCCCAGCTTCAGTCGTGCATCTCTGCCCACAATCCCCTTCTCACACTCACTCCACACTCCTTCACAGTCCCTTGTCCAGTTTATGTCCAGCTGTATGGTTAGAGACTTAATATTGTAGATTAATACATCGGAAGGTTAAAAGCTAGATGCTTTTTGAGTATTCTGGGTAATGCATGAAATGTCTTCTTATAAAACAGCATTAAAATGTATCCATTTATTGGCTTTTAATGTTTTCCTGGCATCACGATCATCTGTAGTTGGAGTGAGGTCCGTGCGATGTCTTCAGCTTTCACGTAACGGTGCACACATCTTGGAGCAGATGCCGTCGATATCGGATATTATACTTATGCAGCAGATGTTTCACTCTGATATACTTTGCTTGGGCGCATGAAGAGAGAAGGCGCCCGGATTACTTCGCGGATAAAGTGATGCGGGGCTCCTTCACGAAGCGAAGTGTGTGAAACATGAGCCGACTTGGGCACCTTCCCCGTTACACAGGCCCCCGTGTGGCTGAGACTCCTTAACTCCAATTCTGCCAGGGATTTCCACTTCACTGCAGGGGGAAAAAAAAGCACAAACTCCAAGTCAAACATAGGATCCGCCGAGTCAAGTATCTAAGATTCAAACTTTAATTGGTTCCAATATATATCAAAACATACATGCGGGACACACGGATTAAACTACGACTGCGAATGCCGGTTATTTTCCAGATCATTCACAAGTGCAAACATCAGTGATATATTCTGATCTATATTCTCCCCCTGCCCTTTGTACCTTTAAATGACCGAATCTCGTCATGTATGGGACGCTACCTTTAAACTGCGTTTCCTTATTTATTGCAATGACTAAACCTACAAGCACCAAAAGAGGCTTTTATTCACAATGCAGTGTGATCATCTCGACATTCAGTCACGAGTAGTAACTGGTTATGCAGTAACTCGCAATAATTCCTGGTTTAACAATAATTTAAGAGTTCTTATTTTAAAATTACCATTTTTTTTATTACGCATTAGATTTTAAATATCGACAATGGGTTGGAGAATACCGATCATCCAAGGTATCGTATTTATATAAGAAACATTGACATTTAATATAAATGCGTTCTTCCAAATGACATAAGCGAAAAATTATACTCCGTATTCGCGTATAGTAAATAATCTTAGAATGTATGGGAAGCATGTCGTGTTACATTGTATTATGTCAAAACTCACATGAATGTAATTATAAGAGCATAAACAACTATGGAGAGCGGAGTGTTTTAAGTACAAAAACATACTTCTGTAAGCTATTTCTCTCACTAAAGAATAGCATTAATACGGCTAATATTGTAAGAATTATATCTTTATGTTGTTTTTTCCCTATTAAAATATTTAAGTGCTCTCACCTCCGGATTGTCGTTTTAATTTTTATCCTTAAACGGACACCATAATCTCCCAGTGCAGCCAGGCATATTTATATTAGTCTTTCCACTCCTGTCAGTTTTCTTTGATCAGAGTTGCAGAAGCAACCCCTTTTTTCCCAGATCCTCCCCCTTTCTCTTCCTTTCGCCCCGCAGATCCTGCTGCCAGCCGGCACAGCCTCTGCACTGACTCGCTCCTCTTCATCCGAGCATTCAAAGCGGCTCCTTTGCCCACAGCGGCGAAGCGTAACGGACGCGGGGCACGACGGGACTTGGAGTCCTGCGCGGCGCACGACGACCGTCCGCTTCCTAACTGTCTCCAGATTATCAGCGATTAGCACTCATTGCTGATTTCAGTCATCGGCGGTGGAGCTCAATAGGGGCATTCGATTCGCCATCATTAGCTCACAAATGACAGAAACGACACCTACTCCACTGACGATTATTTTTTTTGATCGTGCTGTTGTTCTGACAATTGCAGTAACAGTTACCTAGACATAAAAAACAAATGCTTTAAAAACTTTTCTTTAAGATAAGTTCCTTTTAAATTAGTATTAAATTCCTTATTCCTGCACTACTATAAACTATCTGCACGATCAGTGCCAAAGCGGTTACAGTTTTTAATGATTGTTCGTTTGTTTTGTATATCAGACTGAGATGCTTGATTGAAAATATTGTACTGAAAGTACAACAAATCTGGGGGGGGGGTGTATATATAAAGAATGAAGAATCTATCAATTTCATACCTGTGTCAGGAGGCCTTTTGGAGAGTTAGGCACCTACTGTAATGTGCCAAGGGTTTCCATTTCAGCTTTTGTCCAGGGTGAAAGGCCATGTTCCACATGCAAGCAGGCCGACTTTATTTCTTTGTATCAACCTATTAAGGCATACTAGTAAAATCATGTTGTCTGTAATGTCTCATTTGATCCATTTGGTCACATTTATTATAACATTTTATGATGGTGAACATTATTAACTGCATTATAGGCCTAGCGCTTTCTGTCAGTGGTGGATTCTGACAAGGGCAAGGCGGACAGTTTCCCAGGGGTGACACATTCTTAAATGCACATTAATTGTACATTGCATTCTGACTTAATACTCAGCTGAAATTGACATATAGGAAAGCGCTGAATGTGAAATGATTGCCTTTCCCTAGGCGAAAATCTATTACAGCTATGAATCCAGCACTCAGACGGGCAGCCGAAACTCCCAGTGCTGTGATTCGTTCGTGCTACCAAGGTGCCGGTCCAATCAGAGAGCTTGAGTCTATGACCCAGTTAATACACACTGCTACTTAAGTTTTTTTTTTTTTTTTTTGTGCCACACATAAGTGTTATTAAGTGGAACACCCCCTGCCTTGGATTTGTTTAGAAGATAAAACGCTCAGCATAAATTATGTCCGTCAGCTATTTTCAGTATGGCGAAGTAGTTTTGCTCTATTAATGGGGTCATGTTATTTAACATATTATGACCCGGTGAAATATGGTTTGACCCAGTAGCTGGTTCTGACATATGTAAGTCAGAAGCTGTAGAGTGAAATGGGAATAGAACTTGGCAGAACACTTCACTCTTTTGCCTGCTGTTTGACCTACAATTTAGAGCCAGTAGGATTATAGTAATTATAACACACACGTGACTTCTGTGTTACTGCATTGAGAAGATGATTTGGTTCTAAGTGGTCCACTGACACGGGTGGGGGGAAGATTAACAGTCTAAAAATAACTGTGCCTCCATGTTTTCAAAAAATGAAATAAAAAAAACAGAATAATGGACTAGAAAATATTGCTTATTTTGTCATTGTACACTCATTTCTGTTGGGTGAAAACACATCCACTTTGTGTAACAAAGGGTTGCTGAATACATTTACAGCCAGAAATAATAATAATAAAAATAATAATAATAATAATAATAATAAACTTCCCGGGGGCGGCATGGTGGCGCGGTGGTTAGCACTGTCGCCTCACACCTTCAAATCCTGCCCAGTTCCATGTGTGTGGAGTTTGCATGTTCTCCCTGTGCCGTTGTGGGGTTTCCTCCGGGTACT
>JAODKL010000051.1:5203340-5214924 GCA_026780765.1 Petrocephalus schoutedeni
TAGATACATAGAAACACAACATATATAGATATAAATACATTTGATTAAGGAGAAAGCCGATGCTCTTGCTTAATCTACGGTAGATGCCAAAAAAGCCATATGCAAAACCTTGATCGTGATTGACTGAGGTGTGTCTGCAAACGGAGGGCTGCTGACTGCAAGCAAAACAACAAGTAGGAGCACATTATACTCTATGCCAGGGGTGCCCAATACGTCGATCGCGATCGACCAGTAGATCGCACGATATTAAAACTTTGTTACTTTAGGTGACTATGACTACGTAGCTCCCTTCTCTTCTAACACGTTACCATGCAGAAAACTTGAATGCAAAACTCCAGCGAGCAAAGTGACCCAGCTAGCCTTCCAATTTATATATACTAAAATATGAGTTGGGGAGCCAGACCAAGTAAGAAACCATAAATGTATTGAATTGTACTGTTTCTGTGAGGGTTCATGCACTGATGCAAGGTTCGCCAACCTATACTGTATATATAAAGTATATTAGGTATATAAAACATATATTTAGCATTTTTAATGTAGGTAGATCATTTTAACCTGGTCATTTTAAAAGTAGCTCATAAGCCAAAAAAGTGTGGGCGCCCCTGCTCTGTGCTATTTTGTGGGCAGCATGTGGCTCAGTGGGCCAAGTGCCTGTGATCAGAAGATTACTCACTCAAACCTTGCCTCAGCACATCTCTGGGCCCTTGAGCGAGGTCCTTGGTCCCTGGATGCCCCTCACAGCCAGGATTGTTCTCATGGAGAGCAAAGTTGGGGGAGGTGAAAAGGGAATTTCCCCACTGGGACCAATAAGGCACGTTTATTTTTGTTTCATATCTGTATAATACTGTGATAGCTATAGCATCATGGCGGTATATTGAGTAGCATTTATGCATCACAGCTGGCTTACTGTATGTGTTTCTGTAGAATTTGCATGTTGCTCAGTCCAATGATGTGCATTCAGACTGATGGGTGTCTCTATATTGCCTATAGTGCATTATTGTCTGTGTGCCTCGCAAGGGACTAGCATCCCATCCAGGGTATGCTCCAGGCCCTCCTGACCAGGATGAATGGTAAGTGCTAATGCACAGATAGCACACTGTATCCACATAAGTTATCACCTAATTTATCACCTAAATTACCACCTAAGTAATTTTTCATGCACAAATGTGAATTAATGAAACATATTTTCCTTGTGTACTTGTCAATGAAGCAAAGCTTCACTGAAAATCAAACAGAAACTGTAAAAGTATAAGTATATATGTATGTATAAGTACATATAAGTATGCTTCATACTGTATGTGCCATCAATGCTTTGTGACCACGGAAACAGCATCCGCTGAAATGCTGTTGCGTAAGATGAGATTCCTGGTACCATATTTTGACCGTCTCGTTCATTCTCTCGGTCTTTGAAGTACATAGAAGTAGTTCAAGCATGACTTCCACTGCACACAAGTAGCTGATTTTGTGCTCTGGTCCATTGTTGGTAGGGCCATGAGAAAAGAAGATCTAAAAGACACATTTTTGGTCTTGTGTTTATCTTTGATTTGACTAGCTCTCTTGTTAAATAGCAATTCCTTATTGCATTGTCTAGCTCTTGTTCTGATGCTAACTTGCACTTGTTACTAGTCATTCATCAGAAAAACTCTTGTACCTCACAAGATCGCTCACATTAGTGATAAAATTAATTAACCTGAAATGATGTACTGTCCCTTTAAGGCTTCTGATGATGATAACAAACAGGCAGCCAGATATCCAAAATGAAAATTGTAATGTGTACTGCACAAGCTTGCACTAAAATGCTATGATGCATATGTACAGGATCTGTTTGTTGAGAAGTGGTTAACCAGTACAACCGGAGGCACTCTATGATGAACAGAGGCCCCAGGGCGATTACAGTTGTCAGTGGCCCCCTAACATGTGCGTATACGGTAACTAGGGATGGCGATGACAGTAAAATTTGCAGTCACATGGGGTCCGGAGCCTATCCCAGAAACTACAGGCACATGGCAGGGAACAACCCAGGATGGGGGACCAGCCCATCACAGGGCATAATCACATATGGACAACTTGGCAACTCCAATTAGCCTCAGCATGTTTTTGGACTATGAGGGGAAACCAGAGCACCTAGACGAACAGGCAGACTCGAACTCCAGTCCTAAAGGTGGCAGGCAGAGACTCGAACTCCAGTCCTAAAGGTGTGAGGCAACAGAGCTAACCACGGCACCACCATGCCACCCCTCAGAAACCAACATATTTACAGTAGTCAGATATGCTGGCATAAAATATATCATTTCACATTGCTGAGTTCCAATAATAATTCTGTTTCATGCAGCATTTCCGTTTGGATAAGCTGGGAATTATGTTTAATTTGTCCAAGCATGCATTCAGCCTCAGCTGAAAAATATCTCCCTCATTTGCAATTTTATTATGCTCAGTTCCTTCACAATTCTTAAAAATTCACTACACTATATTCATTACCTAGACAGATTTTTGATATCCGGCACTTTGTTAGCCATGTGTCTCACATCCTAAAGCCCACTACTTTATTTAGCTAACTGATGGATGAATTAGTATCACTCCAGCTCGACAGGCTGTTCAGTTACAGTTCCTTATTGGTTACTGGAGTGAAGGTGACAATGGCTAGATAACGAAGCTTTCATAAAACCTGCATGGACTCCCCTTGTAACCATTTTGCCCCCTGCCCAAATCTGCTGCTGGGTAATCACCCAAAATTACATCATAATTGCACAGTGGTTCTCCAGCCAATCAGACCTGAAAGAAGCCAAGTCTTACATATATGTGTAATAGAACAGTATTCCGCATTATAAACTACTTAGTTGGACTTTAAGGTCAGTTTGCAGTTTGAGAAACATTTTGGTGCCATTTTCTCTCGCTTTCCAGTTAGACCCTACTAGCTATTACACCTCTACCATTGCTGACATATTGGCTATTTAAGACAAGACCACATTAAAATGTAATTGGATTTTTTATTTTTTTTTTGGAAGCTGGTTTATAAGAACCTAGACATGCTGAATTTATCTGCCCGGGCCATCTGTATATAAGCGAAGGCAGACTGATGTCATTACACAAATATAGCGTATGATTGATATGATCTTGTTGACTCACCCAGAGGTTACCGTTTTAAATTTAATTGGTTCAGGGCAACTGTATCAGGATGATAGCGTTATTTTCCTTTGACGATTGAATATTGTTTTGCCTTGGGGGGTGTTTTCTAAAAATAAGGTAATATTTAAATGTCTAAATATAAAGGCGCAATATCTAATGCATTTCATCATTATGAAGATTGATATCAGAGGGATGGCTATAATAGAGCATAATTAAGTAATCAAGATTTTTAGGTAATTAAGAGGATGAGGCAAAACCCTGCAGGCACCCTGCTGTTTCTCAAGTATTTTTCTTTCGGCTACCTTCTTGAGGTTTTTCCACTGAACAGCCCTGCAGCTGTGGTGAAATAAACTGCTACCCGCGTGTACCAACCCCATAACCTGTTTCATAACACCTTGGAAGTTAGTCACCTAGCCGCCCAGCCTACTCTCATTAAGCCGCCTACCCAGCTCTCAATCACCGTGACTTATTGAAGGCTTGGAGTACTCGAGGAAAAAGTCAGCTGTCAGCTGAGACCAACGGACATGTGCAAAGCCATCGGCTGAGGCTTCCACCACGTCCTGACGGCCGGCCGCTTATAAATGGCACTCTCTTCACAATGCTGTCCCACAACACTGCACTTTGACCTTAAGTATCACGACTGGGAAAGACTATTTGCACCTCATTGCTCCTCCATACAACCTGCACCTGCACTACAAGCCAATGGAATTGTAGGCTGGGGAAAAGTTCTGTAAATAAAGGACCAATCAGAGTTCCTCCTGGTTAAGAAAGGCATAACCTCCCTAAGAACAACAAGCCTATCAGTAACTGCCAAAGAACGCTGAGATCACTTGGACAGCGATACATGGAACATCCGTCTTCCCTTACAGAATATGTATTCAGGGGTAGAAGTTATATTACCAGTATTAATTTAGTGATTCCTGCAACTGTCAAGCTCTACTTTAAGTTGATATTTATAATAGGACAGAAAGCATCGTGTATCTGTTTTATTCACTATCATGGACTCTTCTGGATCTCTGCTCATTATAAGAGGTGTAGGACACAATGCATGATTTATATTTTTAAATCAGTTCAGCCGCCAGTTTTAAAGCATAACGTATTTTGTGCTCTGCAGAAAGGAATTTGAAGAAATATAACATAATCGTTGCATTTGACCCTAATGCCACTGCACGATTTGTCATTACTCATTGGGCTTCCTGTTGCTCAGGACAAAGAACTAATTCTTCTTGAAATTGTACTGCTTCATTTATATCCCCTATTGGCAGGAACCTGGCAGTTCATTACACCCACTTCCGCAGGAACATCCTTCACTCCGACGTGTCCGCCATCCTGAAAAGATGCCCCGTGTCGCAGTTAGCACAAGTAAAGAAAGTTGGTCTGCCTCTCGACAGTAAAGCTGAGAATGAAGTAGACTGTCAGGAGCCGGTAAGGGATCCTTAATAAATCATAAAGAGTCTGCTGGAGAGGAGAATGGAAAGATAGGAAGCAGATTCTCGCCCTAATCAGAGGTATTCGTATGGCACTCAGCACTGCAGTAATGATACTACCACAGGGATTCTGCCTTTGACAAAAGGAAAGCGAGAGAGAGACCTCGTCCATGGCCAGAACATGCTTGGTGATGAGATAGGGGGCTCTGAAAACTTACTAAGCCCTGATTTAACTGTCAGTTCAAAAGGAATTCAGAACCTCTATTTTAGCGGGATAATCTGGTCAGATAATCCAACTGTGTGAATGGTCTGGCTGATTGAGACAATCCACATTTTTGCTCCGGGAGCGGGGTTGGGTTGGGGGGGGGATGAGGGGGCGGGGATGGAGAGCAAACACATGGACAGTCTGGGGGTCGCAGTGAACCGGGTTGAGAAACACTGGACTGATACACAAGACTAACCAAAAACTAGAACAGCATGATTGCACCCGAAATCTACTTGGCCACTTGCCAAAATTCCTCCTGGCTACAGTATTGTGAGGAAGAAGCTTTGCTGCACAATGTGACTTAGAGTCAAAGCTCGATGACTGTCCATTTTTTCCAGAGGATAGCTGTCCATTTCGTGAAATCTCAAAAGCTTCCCAAGAATATGCAGACAGAAATAGTTATGATCACAGGTGAAGGCTACTGCGGCCCGTTGTAGGTGCTCATTGCTCTGCAGAAGCAAGAGGGAGGTTGACAGAAAACAGCACCCTTCATCCCGCTGTGGCGGTATTACGTCAAACACAATCGATTTGCTGTTATGGTGAAGTATGAACTCTTCTGAAATGAAAGAACACTGTCCAGCTGCCGAGGCATCCCGGAACATACCTCCTTAAGGACAGTCAATCAAGCCTGTCTGTGTTTCTGAAAGGACAATAAAGAAGCCTGTCATATAATAAAAGCAAGAGAAAGAAAAAATGACAGGAAAACCGTAAACACCAGCGTTTCAAACTCAAATGTAATAGGTGACACTTTCATTTTGCTGTCATTTAGCACTATAAACCCTTACGGTAACACTTTCTATGAATGTCCTGTCTATAAGAATCAATGAACACATTCATAGCACACATTATAATGCATTCATAAAGCATTATAAACATGGCTATAAGTGTTTATAAAAAGGCATAACCCATTATAGCCATGTGCATTATGCATTATAAATGCTTTATGAAGTTTTCATCTATAATGCACTATTGATACCTACAGTACATAATGCAGCACAACGCATCCTTAATTCTTATACCAACCATTATAATGAACTTATCTACAATGAATTATAGATGAGAGCTTCAATGGATGAGCAAATATATTTATTCACTCATTCATATTATATATGTTCAGGTCATTGTAGCATCGTTGGCTAAATTGTAAACATTCCCACATTGTTTACTTTTACATTGTTTGTTAGTTATCATACCTTGATATTTTTGTCCTGTCTGTCTGTGCAATGTATGTATATATGTAGCACCACAGACCTGTGGAACGTCATTTCATGCCTCCGCACGCTGTGTTACTCTATATGGTTGGTGTGACAATGAAGCCCCACATGACTTGACTTGACATGATTAAATAACTACAGCCTCTTACATCAAAGTGGAGCAAGAAATCGCCTAAAATTATTATTATTAGACTGCTCTCTGGCTGCCGATTATCTTGCAAGGACTAAACTACCCCAGAAGAAATTCATATGTTAAAAAATGCGATTGGCTCACTATTGCTTCTGTTGGATGGACTGCATCGCGAGCGTGGGCTCTGAAGGTGTCAGATGAAGTATGCGAGGCATTGTCCCAGCTGACTGCATGACGGAATGATTCCACATGCTTCCCAGCAGTACGGCTCGGTGGATCCGTTTCATGTCAGCTGGATCGCTAGGCACGCACTGAGGGCTCTACCGAGATTACAAGTGGCCTCATGCAGAGGCTCAAATGCATTTCCCACTAGTTGTCCAATTATTGACAACCACGGTCGCATTTTATAATGCAGGATCAATGCAGATTTCATTATCTCGCAGAAAATGACAGCTGCTGGTCCATTTTTGTTTGTAAGCATCCATCCTTTAGACAACTACTTATCTTGGTTAGGATGGGAGGGGGGCTGCTGCCCGACTCAGGCAACATGGGGTGCAAGGCAGGGGTATGCCCTCGAAAGGATGTCCAGTCCATTGTTCTGGGGGAAAATAAGGAAGACAGACCCACAGCTAGATACCCTAGCCACATTCAGGCTGCTGAGTTGACTATATCTGGACTGTGCTACACCGACATAAGTGTGTTAGGTTGTCAGGGTATTTAATGGAAATGCACCGCTGGGCGCTGCATGGCTGATCTGTACCAGCGGCTCTCAGATAAGAGCAGCCTTGACATCTCCTGAGCTCCAGCCGGCCCTGGACTGTCAAGAGGAGCTGTGTGTAGCTGTAACTTAACCAGATGGCGCTAGCTAAACTCAAACACAGTTAGCACAATGGAAATGCAGCTAATCGCTAAAGGATGAGGGTTTCTTTATATAGCCAGTGCTTTAACATACACCGTGACCAGGTTTTGATTTATAATGTGTTCACAGCAGAGGATGCGTGGATTGCATTTTTAATTTAAAAGTCTTTCGCATTATTTTAAAGGTATGTACGTTTATTTATAGGTGTGATGCTGTTTTGATCACAACTGAAAATTGCAGTAAATTGAGCTCCATATCCACACCTGGAGGGGACATTATTATATTCATATCCTGGCAAACACGTCATACTGCACACACTGCCTGTTGACATTTGAAAAGTTGCACAGGCTTGAGCAGCCAGAAACAGTCAGCGAGACATTTTAAAACACTGACTCCCAAATGCCACCAGCTGAAGGCTTATATAATTCTTATATAATTCTCACTTAGCTCGTGGAATGGAGGAGTTTCCTACTGGAACCAACACCCCCTTCATTGCTGATTCATTACTTAAGTCAGGATTCAACATCCTAATTACAGTGGGTCACAGTTGTGTGCACGTGACTACTAAGCTATAAAAATAGCAAGTCCAACCTGCAGCAGCCTGTGGATGGAAGTGCTCTGCTCTTCCTTGGCTGAAAATGGACGTCTCGAAATCAGACAGCTCATTAGGTCAGACAGTTCGAAGTCAGCATATTATCTACAGTGTACTTCTTCCTGTTGTCAGGTTCCTGTAATGGATCCTGTAACAGAAATATTCAAGTGACCAGAAAGTTCATTTTCCGAAAGTACAAATCCAGACCAAGATTTTGCTTCGATCAATCAGTTGAGTACTCTGTAAATGTGACTCTTTATGTTCAACTAGCTGTTTGAAACAAAATCATGGTCTGGATTTTTACTCTCTGGCCCAGAACTTTCCACCTCTGAAAATGACATGCAGTATACAGTAGAAAACAACATGTATCATCTTTAATCTGATTATCATTTTAGAGTCGGTGTATATATGATTATTTTTCATACAACACCATGAATTAAGTCAGTTTGGAAATCCTGATGTATTTTTCTTAATTTACATATCAAATATGACCAAGAAGAGAAAATAAATGTATTCATTATAGATATGGGGCCTTTTCCAGTTCACTGCATTCTTAAATCAGCACATTTTAGACCTGCATTAGTGACTTGCATTCATTCTGATTATATCATATACTGTAGCAATGGACTGTTATGTGTTTCTGATTGGCTGACAGTTACATATTATAAGCTGATGCTTATATTTAAGGGCCCGGTTTAAATTCTGAGAGTTCCCAAAGCTAGTGTATTTACACCAAAATGCAACATATGATTGCTAAAACTTTCATTTGTTGGTTCTGTCTTTCAAAATGTTAATTTCATGTTTGAGAAAAACAGTACTTCCAAACAACTGGTTGTTAACATCATCAGCTCACCCATCCGTCTTCCATGTCTTTATCCTTGTCAGGGTTGTGGGACACAGGACATCAGTCTGGTGAAATATATGACATGATGTTTTAAGCAGTAATGGCATGTTTAAGGTTGTATGTTCACACACACACACACACACACACATACACACACAGACATACAAGCTATTCCTACCTTTGTGGGCACCATCCATTCATTTCTAAGGGAAAAACCCTAATCCCAACAATGACAACCTTATCCCCTACCCAACCCTAACCTTAATCATAAGTAACTAAACAAACTGCAAGATTTTTAACAAAACTTGAGTTTTTTTTTATTGCAGTGATAGATTTTTATAATATTGACTTTCCCCTTGTGGGAACTGAAAAAAAATGTTTTTTATCACATTGTGCGGGCATTTAGCCTCCGCAATGTAATATATACATAACACACAAACACAACACACACACAACACACACAGATTAGGTGGCTATATATCTGTGGGGACTCTTCATTCATTTCTATGGGCATAATCCCAATTCCATATATGACAACCATAACCTCATATCCAACCCATCCTCCATGCCCTAACCTTAACCATAAGTATCCATACAACAATACACGATTTTTAGCACTTTTAGTTTTTAATTGCGTTGACAGTTTTTTATACAATTCAGTCCCCCTTCCCCACACACACAGACACTTGCCCAACAGAACTCACTCTCAGTTTAATTGCATGCCGCCCTCACACAAACCAAGAAGTATTGGCGATCAATCCAACTTGCTGACTGTCACCTGTGGGGGAGGCATGCCAGCATCTTCTGCCTCAGCAGACAGTACCTCATGAGACAACACTTTTCTCTTTTCTACCATCAAAGGCCCTGGATCTCTTCTCATCATCTGAGTGGAAAGAAAGTGTCATGCTCAGATGGTGTTTATGTATCTCATGTGCAAACCCACGGTTATCTTTCAGTGCCTTAAGCTTTGTTGTTAACCGACAGACACCAGCAGTAAATCAAAAACATGACAAAGATACTGCTTTGTCAGACGAAGGAGGTTCTGGGGCTAACCTCCCAAGTAAACGTACTGTGAGGTAGTGATAACTACTCAAAGTAAACATCTTCCACTGTTGCTGTAGTTTATGCAGCTGGATGAGAAATTAAGCATCGCTGGCTTCAGAACTAAACCAGCTGCTAATGCTTCATTTCCTCCCTGCTCCCTTTCGGGCTCTGCAGTGCATTAGCAGGCGTGTGCTAAGCAGTGGCCCTAGAGGGTTTGCGGAGAGCAACTGCATTTTGCAAGTCAACATCTGCGTGCAAATGGCATCATTGCTCTAAGGGCGTGGATTTTTGGGAGAGTGAGTCTTCCCATTGGATGTCTCCGTGGATGCCGTGTCACAGTTGCTTCCACTCCTGGGACAAAGACCTAGCCTGTCTATAAACTGTTAAGCAGCTGAGATTACAGCTATGCCCTGAGCAAACTTGCATATGCATGACTGCAGTACTATACCAGCAGAAAGGGCTGTTGAGCATGCATGTTTCTGCTGCAACTCTTAAATTAGGTTACTAATTACAGGACTGATTGGCTGAAGAGTTCTCACACTTGGGTTTGAACAGCTGGTCTAAAGGTTATCCAGAAAAATCCTGCATACACAAAAAATAAGATTGCCCTGGTCTATATCCCTTATGCAATTACAGTATGCATATGCTCTTGCACAGTGTGATGAAGTGAAAATTGAAAGCATTGCAGGCTGCTGGCCAGCTAGAGAGAAGCTCACTGCAGGAAATTACCCCATAGACTTCCACAGGGAATAGGTGTGATGGTGCTGTTCTGTCCACATCCTCTAACTTTGCAGTAACAAGCGCAGTGACATCATCAAAAGATCAGCCAAAATGCCTCCATGTTCTTCTTCTCTTCATCTCTCTTTGTCGTCTCCTTATAGGTTCCTTTGGCCTTGGCGTTTAGAGCCACTACAAGATCTGCACCTACCTATACTGAGTCACTAGTCAAGACTGACATTCCACCTCGCTCTTCCCATCAAGCAAGCTAACAACGAAGTGTGGAAACAAAGCATTTTTAATGTATGGTTCTTTGATGGTTGAACTACCTGCCAATTCAGGTGCCTTGGTCATGTTTTCTATAGGCCCTGCAACAACCTGCTGTTCTTTACATTCTTATTGGTCTCAGAAGAAGCCCTGCCTTACAGCTCTCATACGTAAGATGGCTATTTTTCAGATGGACATTTGTGAAAAAATATCCTCACTTGAATTTAGTGGAAAAGTGTCTACTAAATTAATTATTTATTTTTGGGGTATAACATGCATAAGTCTATTATATGAGATTCTTCATAGACGCACAGTGCTAGGATTCTTCATAGGATTGTGACTTTGATCTTTGTTTGACGTAGTTCCCATTGTTTATGTTTCACTTTCGCTTTTCTTGAGCCAGTTCCTTAAGTCATTTTACATATTGTTTTCCCAATATGTGTTAAGCGCGTATATATTTAGTGTATACAGTTATAACTTATAATTATTATATATATGATCCTTATAGCTGCTATGCATCACCCTGATGGGTATTAATAAAAATATTTAATGAATTACAGCAGTACTCCAACTGGTTAATGGAATTTTAAAGAGAGTTTTCAAAGGTTCTAGAAGGAATTGTGTAAACACTGCACTAAAACCTTCCTTTTATGCCACTTGGTTCACCTCCTAGATTAACATGTGCCCCAAAACAGCAAAATATATCTAGTTGGGAATCCAGCCATGTCTCTATCACCACATCTTTTGACTGCCTTCATATCCTGTAGGTTCACTATCAGCTGAATAACAGGTATAAAAATCTGGTTAAAGATTCCAAGTAAAAAAATAAAACTTACATTAGTATGAACAAGCAATCACACATAGAAAAATGCATAAATCAAGAAACCTGTAGGTAGTGAATTTGCCCGACATCTACACACATGGTGACATTAATACCATACGACCACACAGGTCTTAAAATATTTCATGAGGTACAAGCCCAACCTGGATATTGCAGCTTCATAGCACAGTCATTGACTCTCAACACGCAGGATATTACAAATAGGCCTACAGTACAATCAATAAACTTAGCCATATCACAATCAGGGCTTGTTATCAT
>JAODKL010000051.1:5219454-5231673 GCA_026780765.1 Petrocephalus schoutedeni
AGAGGGTGGCTGGTTCAGATCCCTTGGTTGGCAGAGTGATGTCATTGTTGGGCCCTTGAGCGAGGTCCTTAATAATCCCCTCTTGCCCCAGGGATTGTGGACCTGTGCTCTCAACTGTACGTCACTTTTTAGCGTCTGTTAAATGAATAAATGCAGATGAAGTTTGCTGATTTTCCTCGTTCGGCCCCCAATCTTGCTTTCTTTGAAAAGAAAAAGCTGTATATAACTTTGGGTAAAGTAACATGTAAATATTATATATGCAATTAAACTAATTCGTTTTATCACGGATACCACCACATTGTCCTGATTTATAAATATACATTAAGTGGTATCACTTAGAGCAGGGGTGGGCAATTCCAGTCCTGGAGGGCCGTGGTCCAGCACATTTTAGTGATTTCCCTGCTCAGAAACACCTGGTTCATCTTACTAGTTAATTGTCAGGGTTCACTTAAACCTGACAATTAACTGGTGAGATGAACCAGGTGTTTCTGAGCAGGGAAATCACCAAAACCTGCTGGACCATGGCCCTCCAGGACTGAAATTGCCCACCCCTGACTTAGAGTATGGATAGCACATGGCCTGGGATCTTAACCATGCTTCACACTTTTGGGTTTTGTCTCCAGAAACTCCACCCACAAATCCCAACATGCACAGGTCATGTATGTTTGGCCTGAAACACATTAATTTATGTCAGAATAATTGCTTTTGCACTGTTTCCTCTGTTTAAAGGATGCACACTGATTCCAGAACATCTACTGTATGTGGTTTTGAAATAGAGTGTCTCTCAGCTAGTGGGGCTTGGGACTGTTATTCCAGTGGCTGTACAGTGGGTGGTTTAAAAAATAAGAAGCATCCCCCATCCCCCACCCACTCCGGCTGAGGCTAGACCAGTTGAGAACGATTGAAATAAAAGGGGTGACCAGCAGATTGTGGAAACAGAACGGAGCCCAGAGACCCCCGGTGCTAACTGCTTATATCAGTTTAAGTAATTTACATTCACATTTATCTATTCATTTAGCAGACACTTTTGTCCAAAGCAGCATAACAATTGAGGTAGTACAAAACGATGTAAACATGTTTTTCACTAGCTTTGTCAATCCTTTCTGTAAATAAAATACAAAACTGTCAATTCCCTTTAAAAGTCTTGAAGCTTTTGGCCCAAATTTCCCTTTGTGATGCGTTTTCATACTGCTGTGCTTAACGCGGTGTGATTTTAGGCCACAAGTCTTTATGGGCCATGATTGATAAAGGTGGAATGCAGAGTGCAAATAGCCACTCTAACTGGAATTAGAATCTTTGGGTCACGCCCTGTCTGAGCCTGAAAAACACTCCTACAATACTGACAGCTGTGGTCTTTAGTTTTTAATCATCAACAAACTGATTTTATTTCTAGGTTTATGCAGATACTTCCAAAACAAAGAAAAACTTAACCGTGAGGACAGAACGTTTTTCAAAACAGATATGAAGAAATATGTAGTCAGGATAAACTATACAGGCGCGTAACAAAAAATATTACAAGACCGTTATATTTCGCTGTTACAAATGTAACCAAATGTACAATCTCAATCAGAAATTGAGTCTTCCTGCCTGATGGTCTCGAAGCAGATTGGTTGGGTCAGAGGAGACCTTCCCCCCCAAATGGTATCTCAATCCCTTATCCTCCTCCGTTGTTGCGTACCAAGTCGCCACTCCAGGCATCGACGGCTGGCAGCCTGGGACCATGGTATGCGATTTCCGGCAGGGTAAACCGACACCCACGCAGTGGCGCGGGACGAAGTGGATCCGCCTGTCCGCAGCCCGCCTCCGTGCGTAGAGTGAGTGAGAAGGCGCCTCTTACTCACCATCGCCCACCGAATTCATGTGGGTTGTGAGACTGGAGCAAGGAATCGGGAGGGCCTGGCGTCACTGGGGCTCACTGTATTTATCGACGTCATTAAGATTCATCCTGCTGATGACTGGGACAAATATAGACGACATGTTCCCACATTGTGTGTTTTTGTGTGGGGGATTTGCATGGTGTAACTGTAAGCATTTCATTAAGGGGCGGGGACTGAGTCATGTGACAGGCAGGTGAGACGTGTGTATGGGTACGGGGGAAAAGCGGAATCTGCTGTTTTTGGCTTGGATCGAGAGGACCGGGCAGGAAAGGTAGACAGTAAAGGCCACAACCACGTATGGAATCAGGCAACAGGGTTTGGCTGTGCGAGCTATGACAAGACAAACATCAGCTTTCCACAGGTGACTGGATGGGCTGGGTCAGTAAGGGAACAGTCAGCCCACTGGAACCCTCATATTTCTGGTAAGGGTCTGTAACAGGGTCCCCCAATTAACTTTCACTGTGAGCCAAATTCCACCAGCAGCACAAAGTCAAGGGTCACTGACCCTACAGTGGGGGTGTGGAGGGGGACGATCAATCACATGGGCCTCCTCTTGGGGAACCCTGCTACAAACATCCTGCATTCCATTGTGGATTCGGACAGGAGTCCACCTCCCGAGCATCTGTGCTCTATAAGGGCCCTGAAACCTGAAAGAAGTCAATAAGAAATACATGAGCCTTAATACATGAGCCTTTTTTGATGGTTATGTTGGGTAGAGGCATTATCAAGCATTGAAATACTGTAAATGTGCCCTGCCTTATATTCTGTTCTTCCTCAGATAGGCTTCAGATTCATCATTACTCCATACCTGCTTGTCCTATGCAGGGTTACAGGGGTCCAGAGCCTATAATAATAATAATAATAATAATAATAATAATCCTTACCTAGACCTAAGTCCTGGAATTAAATTATCGCAATAATATTAATATTAATAACAGTATATTAATAATAATAATAATAATTATTATTATTATTATTATTATTATTATTATTCTCAGGACCTAGGTCTAGGTCAGGAAAATGTCTGGTTTTACTTACTACTAACCTTGCCAACGACTCTGTGGATGATGGACACCGTGCATATGACTACTTATTTTTGTAGAATAGAGATATTAATGTTGGGCTTCTCAGTGTATTACTTATTATTGTTATTATTATTATTATTATTATTATTGTTAGTGGTGGTTATGGGATATGGTTGGAATCTATCTATTTCCATAACTCAGTTCCTCCCTAACACACACAGGGGTGCTGAACTCACCCTGTAATCCCGCCGTGCGAAAGCAGTCATTCCAAGGCCGCTGGGAAACTCTCATTTTCTAACGGGGCCCCCTCACGCCTCACGGGCGCCAATTCGGGACTGAGAAGATGTGCTTTTTCATTCCAGGCTTGGGCACTTATCTTCAGCATTAATAATTCCCCGGGAATGAGGGTGCAGTTCAAAAACCCGCTTGCACTGACAGAAGCTCCTGATACGCCAGCGTGTGGCGATGAATAGCTGTTTTTGCGAAATTTATAATGGCCTGTCTGTGTTGTAACGGGAAATGCCGTGCAGTAATACAAAGGCAGAGGTAGCTGGGAAGGAAGGAGAGGTTGCAGAGAAGCATAAGTTCTTGATAATCACATATGTGGGGAACTCTCACTCACTTTTTGTGTTTATCGTCATTTTGAGTTGGAAAGCACTAGGCTGGCATCCTCAAACAGGAAATATTGAAAATGAAAGGTTTATGTTTTCTCCCTGACTTTGTCACACACACACACACACGCGCGCGCACGCGTGCGCTCTCAGCCTCCCTGGTTTTAATCTCGCAACAATCGGCAGTCAACCTTGAAAATCTGAGATGTTTTGACTACTCGTGACCAGATTGGTATCGAACAGGAGACACAGTGCTGCCTGCATCGTGATCCAGAGCCGTGAAATCGGAGCGATAGGGATGCACGGAATGCTGGAACACCGTGGCCTGTTTTTACTTGGGGGTCAGAAATCCTGGCAGAATGGGGGCTTTGGAGGGGGAGAGGTGTGATAACTGCATTTAGCCTTGCTGTGCCTTTAGAACGTTACTATGCACCAGCATATCCATCACAAAGTGCGGAACAGAAATGTCTGACTGCCTACCTGTTTTCACTATGGTCTTTCAATGCCAGTGTATTCCAAGATCTCTGATCTCTGAGCCCAGTGTGGTAGCCTAGTAAACGCAGGTGAGCGAACACACCTCCATTTGATTTCATAGCGCCAGTGATTAGTCGCGAATGCAGCGGGAAACAAAGCAGAAAGGGAAAGGGAATCAGATTATATAGCTAGCCAAAGGACTTCAGATCATTCTACGTCTTTTCACTGCCGACACTTAGACCAAGAGCTGTTTGAATTTCATTATTTATGCGTTTATCTTAATGTGCCCATCAGTGAGATTTTCTCCTTAACATATTAAATAAAAAAGTTCATTAAAGTGTTTTAAGTCAGTGATTCTCAACCCAATCCTCGGGGACCCCCAGATAGTCCGCATTTTTGCTTCCTTTTTGCTCTGGCGCATGGTCCATATTAAATTATGTTTAGCTCCAGATGGAAAAACCGGATAAATTGCACCCCATGCTGCTTCAAAACCAGAACACTGCATGTTATTTTTCAATATGGGATGATCCCATGAAATACAGGATGATCCAACTCTAGGTTTAAAATTTTATGAAACAAGGTTAGTAGAGGCCTCATTTTGGAAGTGGCCCCTGGGCCTTAAAGCCCCCCTGAGCATCTGTGTTTCATCCAGACAGTGCTACACTGGAAGACATTTAACAACACTAGACTGAACTGTAGTCAGTGTATGACATAACACTGAAAATACTATGCTATACTAAACTATACTGTACTATACGTTTTCCAAAATATTCAATTTAATTCATTTTTATTTAGTGTCCTTCACAACAGAGTCATCCCAAGGCACTTTACATGGGTGTGACATGGTACATTACAAAATCAAGACAAAATGCTTCACTGAATGCTGAAAGCCTATCTCTGGGTAATGTGTCAGGTTCTTTGTTATCTGTTTCTCTAGTGAAATTCAGCATTCCTCACAAGTTTGCTTTTGAAACTGCCTTCTCACATTTAAATCCCAAGATGCGTCACTGTTTTCTCTATACAGCATAGCATGATTGCCAATATATTTTATGAAGTATTTATATTATTAATGTATTATTCTGTGGTGTGCTGCTTTGCTTTTAACTGACAGCCAAATATAAAACTTATATGTGGTGTTATATGGGTTCCCCACTAATAAAAGGATGAAAAAAGTGTATCAACAAAGTCATCAACATGTTTTTTTTAATAAAGGAATGTGTAGGGTGAGGGGTCGAACAGGCATTCCATTTAAAACTGAAGCCTGATCCTTTCGCCTTTATCTGATGTGCTGTGCACACCATAAACACTGTTGCTTTCCTTTTTGATAACATCATCCAGCTGGCTTTAGGCAAGTGTGCCTCTCTGCTATGGTATATTAACTGTGCACTGCCACCACATGGCACAAAGGGATGGAATTATCCACACCTGACATCTCCACAGTTTACTAAATAAAGTTTTCCTTGAAAATGGTTTTCAACTTGTTCTAAGTACAAATGGAGAAGCAATTGCGTTCTTTTTGGAGTAAGGAGCCATGTCTCCTAATCTCTAATTGGTTATTACTGTTCTGTTTGATTCTAGTTTTAGGCATGCATCTGAATGTCTGGTTGGGTCTGACCATGTCCCCTCCTTATCTATGACTAGATTTTCTCGCAGCTTTTCACTCTGGTTTGTTTTGGCCACTTCTCCTCATCTAAGGTAAGTTTTTAGGCAGACAATAATTTTTTACATCCGAGATGGCTAACCAATGTGGCAGCTTGCACCCGGGTGTATATAGTAGGCAGGTGCTATTTGCACACAGTCCTGACTGTGGGCCTAAACTCCTAGTCAGTCCCACTCTGCTTATAATTGAGCCATGGTTTGAAATTGCACCCCCAAAAAATCTTAAAATCTTCTCCATGTGCATTGTATAAAAGAGGAATTGTCTTTGGCCAGGCCACTATTACTAGAAGAAGGGTAGATTCTGTGTGTGATGTACCCTACTGTTTGTATCTGTATCCCGCTTTGGTGCCTGCAGCTGTTGAAGTGACGTGCAAGCAAGCATGCAACACAGCATTTGCATTTTTTTGTGCAGGCAGACAGGGCGGGGGATGGGGGTGGTACTTACTGAGGAAGCCTGGTGTAAGTAGCCCAATAGATGCTCTGTGACTGTTTTCACCCGGGTGCAAATAGACACCTCCAAGTTTTTCTTATGGATTCTCACTCCAGTACCTTCTCACCATTTTCTGTCTATGTCACCATCTTCTTCTCATACCTGGCATGTCTGATCCTCTGCTGACCTTGGACTCCTGGTCTTCTCGTAAGACACTGGAATCTGTTGATAGGTGCACATGTGTTGGAATAATGGGGCGCATCTTAAATTATGGGGTGCATTATATACAGTATAAGCTAAAATAACTGCGATTACAATCTTCCAGTATTCACGAAATCAGGATCTGATTGATTTTTCCCATTCTGGCACATATCCTTTCATTGTCGAGCAGTATTTCCGTCAGGTTCTTAAGGACAAAACTATTGATTGAGCTGAACCAGGAGACATCTTCACTAAATGACTAAATTATCTCTATTCAATACCTGTTCAGGGATTTATCATCCATCTAAATTACTTTCTCCTGCTAACTTAATTAGTTTTATTGGTTGTGATGAATTACATTTTCTTTAATATTATTTGATTTGAAAATAGAGCAGCTGAATGAAAGCAAACTCAGTCAATTTAGATTTAAAGTCTATCTGCATACCGATTTTAAAGAAAACCCTCCGTCTTCTAATCTATATCATCGAATTACTTTGCAATTACAAAAGGTACCTGAAAATATGAAAAGAGACATAAATTCCCAAGAGCATAATTAGGGAGCGAGAACTGCTGCCCACGCTGGTATGAAACGAACCACTTTTGCAGTAAATCACCAAGAAATGATCAGTGGGAGGATTACTCAGAAAAGCAATAAAGGGAGTGTAAAGCAGTTTCGTCAGTGGGCCATTTAACATGAAGGCTGGCCAGAAGAGGCGGAGTCAGAGTGATATACAGTAACACTCTATGGTGTCAGTTGAACACTGCAAGAGTCAATAAAGCTTAACATTACAAAAACAACACTCAATGCACTCTTCTTGGCTAATAACAACAAATGGAGTAATCTGAAACAGTGGTAGGATGGTAGACCATGAAAGATGAGTAAATTAAGTAAGAGAAAATAATCTATCGTGCTAACAGCTTGAGCTGAGTCTTACCTCTCCACTACACTCTTGGTTGCTTTTTCTGCAAATTGAATTGGTTCTCAAGGGGACTTTGGCCTAATGCTACTTGCTGTGGAATGATGGTCAACGGGCAAAGTCTGCAAAGTATTCATGTAGCTACTAGCCCAGGCGATAATATCCCTGTTTGAGGTACTTCGATATGTTACACATTCTCAGAGAAACAGAGGAACATATTGACACTTATTTTTGTAAAAACAGAATTTGAGTTTGATAGCTTAACTTTTACTGTGACTATAGACTCACTCTACTTACAATCATGATTCCCTATTACTACTGCTCTCTCCCAAAAAAAGCATGGTAGACATGATAGAAGGGCCTTGTTAATGTGCTGGGAGAAACGGAGGTTAATTAAAGCCAATGAGCCCTCCACCAGAACACAACTGTAGCGCTTAATTTGGTATGGCAGCAAAAGAGCTCAGTGAAAATGTGCTTAATCGGGGGTACTGAGCGGGCTACCTACGGAGTCTGGATGATCAGATAAATGGCGGGATGCTGCCCATTGTGAAGCTCCGCCCACTTCCAGTACTTCAAAGCCACTGAGGAGCCACTTACGGATAATAAATAATGACCCGGCAGTAAAAGGAAGCAGGCGTAAGTCTATTTATCTGTTCTCTACTGTCTGAGAGAGATTTGTGGGGGAACAGCACTGGTTAAAGAGCGGCCCGGGGAGCAGGACATGGGGAAAAGGATTAGGCTAGAGTCCAGCCCCTCTCCAGGAGTTTGGTGCCAGGTGGGGGACGAGGTGCTGCCCCAAGCAGGGGAGTTTAAGTATCTCAGGTAAAAAGGAAGTGGGAGATCGACAGACGGATCGGCGCAACATCAGCAGTAATGCGGACACTGTACTGGTCTTTTGTGGTAAATTGGGAGCTGAGCCGGAAGGCTAAGCCTTCGATTTACCGGTCGATCTACGTTCCTACCTTCACCCATGGTCAAGGAGCTCTGGGTAGTGACCGAAAGAATGAGATTGTGGATTCAAGCAGCAGAAATGAGTTTCCTCTGCAGGGTAGCTGTGCTCAGCCTTAGAGATAGGTCACTGCACTTCTGCAGGAGTCAGTTGAGGTGGTTCGGGCATCTATCTCGGGTGTCTCCTGTACAGCTCCCTGGGGAGGTGGTCCTGGGCATGTCCAACCAGGAGGAGGCCCTGGGGCAGACCCAGGACACGCTGGAGAGACTATATCTCCCGGCTGGCCTGGGAACGCCTTGGTATTCTCCCAGCGGAGCTGGAGGAGGTTGCTGGTGAGAGTGAGGTCTGGAAGTCCCTGCTTAGGCTGCTGCCCCCGCAGCCCGACCCCAGATAAGCGGCAGAAAATGGATGGATGGATGGATTAAGTTAGGTGTAAACATAATATGGACAGATGGGAAGGAAAGCAAAACTTCTGGACTTCATTTTTATGTGCATTGCCTTTAAATCAACATGCAATTTAAGGCTCCCTCCTTGTACTGAATTTTCTAATGCATTTGTTGCAATGAATAAACTGGTCATATGAACAGAATGCCTTTTCATTGCCAGGTTCTGAATGCTGACGGCTGGAAGAATGAAGTCAGGCCCTTTTCTTGTCTGACTGCCACTTTGAATTTGCCTGGATAAAATCAGCTCTCTTGGATCGGGGAGAAGGGGGACTTTAATTCGATCCTTGTTTGACTCGGTCGTATCAGTAGCTGATAAGACGTCAATGTTTGTGCCTCAGAAGATTACGAGGTCACTGCATGGCACTCCCGCCTGACTTAATCTGTTTTTCTTTCTCTTTTTTCCAAAAATTCAATTTTACAGTCGGGTGGATCTCCTTATGCTATAGTATTTTAAACTAGCTTCTTCAATTTATTCAGTTATTAAGTGGATGTTATCTTAAACCGGAGTAATCCTTTGGAATAGGTTGGCCCTCGGAATAAATTTGACGCACTGTTTCTTGCGCGTCTGGAGCTGAAAGGACAAAAAAAGGGGGAATTTGTGGTGTTAAGTGTCTTGTGAATGAAAGGCTTTTATTCTGGCATATGGATCAGAGCAAAAAGCCTAGCACAGGGCCTGGGCACAATCCAGTTTGGTTTGTCTCGACTGCTTTGTTGCGGCAACTCTCCGGTAATTTCGCACATTAATCTCCCCGCAGCGCATGATAATTAAGGGCATAACAGGCACAAATAGCTACTTCATACATCTAGTGGCAGAGAACGTTGAGAAGACTGACACTATTGGCCACCAGCGATGTGTAGTTTATTCAGGTTCAGGGGCGGGGTTATAACTATAAGAGCCAAGCGTGTGTTTACATCCGTCCTTTTCGTGCATGTTTAGTTTTCATGGCCAAATGCGAAGACGCCTTAGAAACCGGGAGAGCCGGCCATCTGCAGCGGGTCTAGTTCTAACCGGTGAGTTCCCAGCGCTAAAAGGGAGCTGGACATTATCCGCCAGGACGTGGGCACAGTCACTGGACAGGGCTCATGATGTGTGGGTGATAGCATGTAGCTTTATGCAATAACGAGCAACAAGCTTATAGTTTTAGATGCAATTATATATTTTCATGGAGCAAAACTGGAGCAAATAGTAAGAATAAAACTCTGGTCCGTCACATGAGAAATGTAAATAAGTCAGACATATACTGTAGCATTTTTTCCCACGGTTTCTGGGCTGAAATTGGTCCCAGAGCGACTGTAGTATTTGATACTGATTCTTTATCATGGAGATATAATGTGGTGGATGTTTTGGTTTATATCACACCATAAACACAGCTTTCACACGCTTTAAAAAAACATGGTGTGAAAAACATCATGGTACCGATGTGCAATGTGGCCGGCGGTCTGAACGTTTCAATCATTGTATAAAAGTGTCACCCCTTATTAAGCCAGGCTGGTGCGGGGAGGCACCACCCATCCTATCCGGGGGAGGGGCATGTGAGTCAGGTGACCACACAGACACAATTTTCTATTGCCTAATCATTATTAATTGTTTTTCCATGTTCTTAAAATGAGTATGTGTCCTCCCAAAAGTCCCATGTTGAAACCTGTTTTGCTTGTTCATTATTTCACTTCCCATTAAAAGGCGCTTTTGTGTCTTCATGAATTACCGTGGTTTGGCAGTTTTGCTTAGGTACATTTTTCCAGTTCACTCTAAAATGGGAAGATTCCAAAGAAGTCTGGCTCCCCTTTCCCAAATTCCCCAAGGTGCACTGTTCTGTGTTGGACCATTTCGTTGTACAGAATGCCATTAAAAGCACAGGTTCATTACAAAGGTCCATGTGTGGATGCACACAGTTAAAGCTAAAAGGAGCAGTAACCGTATCTGTAGTGTGACCCAATGCTTGCACAGAGTCATTTCGTGTGAGTGATGGTGTGTGCATGCTCTGTTAGAAAGTAGAAGACCTTTATGGGCACGGAGGGGCTGTGGTACCACAGGAGAAAATAGTGGTAGTGGGGGGGCTCTCGCCGTGTTTGACCCCCCCGACCCTTCACCGCGTGTGCTGCATTCCCTTTCGCTCACCACATGGTTCAGCGAGCTCCGCCCTCCACGAGCCATACTGTAGGAGCCTTACTCAGGAGCTCATTGCTATTCCGCGCTGGTTGAGGATGGCTTCAAACGCAGAGTCCCGTATTATACCTGGAGGGGATGATAAAGGGCTTTATGAAATGGTACAGACACACCGTCGCGCGAAGCCAGCTCTGCAAAGCAGAAAACACACCACGGCCCTTATTAAGAGAAACATCGAGAGAATATAGACCGAGGCTTTCGGAAACAAATTTCCTCCTATTCCCATGAGTGCCCTTCAGGGGTAGAAAATATTACTTTTCCAGTTGTCGTCATTCATTTCGGGTACTATTATCTAAATGTGTTACAATTTGGAACAATTTTTGGCATTTTTGTCAGGGAATTTTTTTTTTTTTAATCTATTATTCTTGGTTCCTTATTTTGATATGATTGCCTTTCAGAAAAAAAAAACAATGTTTTTTAAAAACGCTTTGACAGATTTAAAAGCCAGTACAAAAGTAAGAGGAGACAGTGAGTGGAGCTGACAGTGGACTGTGCATTAATCCCATGCGTTTCTATAAACACAAAAAGATCTTTTGCTTTGGAACTCTTCTTTCCCAGCTCATAGATAGAAAAATATATAGCTATAATTTCATAAATTAAGTTACAGCAAAAGTACAGCCCAAGGTGCAGTATAACTAGAATCCAGAAGGCACAATAGATGTAAATACAGTCGAAACTTCTGCATTGCGACTTTCCCTGTCGCGGTTTCGATATATTGCCGGGTTGGCATAATAAATTTAATTGGAATTTTTTTAGGGAGCTTTTGTGAGTGTTGTGCAAATCACAGACAACATGCAAAGACCAGCAGATGACGCGCAAGAAGTTTAGTTATACATAAATGCATAAAATATAGGTACAGTGCTGGTTTGGAGGATGGCGAGCGAGTTTACAGCACCCTGTCGCATGATATCTCACAGTCATCGTTGTGTCTTGTGTTTCTCATATCTTTGTGCTTTGCCTCGCTCCACTCACCAAAGGGACCAAAGTATTCTATGTGTTTTTTCCTGGTCAAGGGGAGGTCAGCATCCGTCACTCCTGCAATGTGGTAGAGTCGACTGTACGTGTAATAAATAGGCAAATCCAAGCAGTCCTTGGGTTAAGAATGTCCAACTTCCGGACGACTCGTACTTAGCAGTGGACTTCCACAAAGCCTGTTATATAAAAAATTCGGATTTATTACAATGGTACGTAATACTGAATGCACCCACTACTTTTTGACATTTGACATTTGACGATTCCAGCAATTCGTCAGCTCAAGGTACAGTACAGTACCAGATGCAGTTATTTTCTTGTTGGTTTATAATTATTTTTACTATTCTGCACTGTATTGTTATTTTCCCTAACTTACCCACAAATTTGACTTAAAGACAGACTTTGGGAATAGATCTTGTGTGTAACCTGGGAACTGCCTGTACATAATGTAAAAAGTGCAGTGAGTTTGTAAATATGTGGAGATCCACAGT
>JAODKL010000051.1:5253292-5265961 GCA_026780765.1 Petrocephalus schoutedeni
CTCCATACCGTTATTTTAACTCACTTGCACAGGAGAAACAAGGATCTACAAAGACAAACTCATCCTGCAGGCACAGTCTTCCACTAATTCTTTGCTTTTATGAAGCGCAGTGTAAAAGCTCTGTCTGCGTTAAACGGGGCGCGGGACTGCAAATCGGATTTAATCTTGTCACTATGATACTAACATAAACAAAAGTGCTTTGAAATGATAAATTTCGGTGACTGGAACGAGTTTCGGATCTACCGATTTTGGGATTTGCCTTAAAAGGATGCGCAACATCTTCCTCTGACTTTTTTATTCTTGTACCGCAGGAATAAAGTGTTATACAATGAACTGAATTTAATTTTTTTTAATTGTACAAGGGATGCACGCACGATTCGCCCGCAGTAAATGAAATTCTTCCTTACAGTGTTAATAGAGTAAATACTTTTTTTCGATTTACATTTTGGGTTAGTCAGACGAAGTTGATGCATAACCGGCAAGAAGTTTGTCCCGGGACGGTGGACTGGAAATTTCACCATGGCCATTTCAGGTAGGGTTCTGAGGGGATTTTATTTGATGCTATTAATGCAATGGACTTTATGGAAAAACTGCACATCGAGACACGTTCGCCAAGAGTTCCAGATACTGGAGGAGCAGCCTGTCGGTTCGTACGTGGGTACGATAGAAAAAAAGCCCGGCTTCACCTACCGCTTCAGCGAGAGCCATAGACTGTTTGCCATCAATGACACGACAGGTGCAATTTACACAACATCTGTCATCGACAGGGAGGCTTTGCAGAGTGATGTTATCAACGTTGTAGTCCTGTCCAGCCAACCTACCTACCCCACTGAAGTCAGGATTGTGGTTTCGGATATAAATGACAACGCGCCGGTTTTCCCCGACGCCTCCATCGTTGTGTTTTTTAAAGAAGATGCCAGGAGCGGCAGGCAGGTCATACTGGACACCGCCACGGATTCTGACATTGGAAGTAATGGAGTGGACCACACAACCTACAGAATAGCGAGTGGAAACGAACAGGAAAAATTTCGTTTGGATATTACAGTTAATCCAAGTGGGGAAGGGGCGTTTCTGCACTTGGTTTCATCTGGGGGTTTAGATAGGGAACTGGCACCATTTTATCAGCTCTTGATCGAAGTCGAAGACAGGGGTGATCCTAAGAGATTTGGTTACTTGCAGGTAAATGTCACTATTCAGGATATAAATGATAATCCTCCTATTTTTAATCAGGATCATTACCAGAATAGTGTTTTTGAAGATGCAGCAGTTGGCATCAGTGTTTTGCAGGTTGCAGCGGAAGATCTTGACGAGGGGGCTAATGCAGACATCAGATACTTTTTAGAGGAAGGTACAGCTTTTGTAATTGACCCTAAAACTGGTGTTATTACTATAAAGGAAGCTCTGGACTACGAGAGCAGGCGACAATACTCTTTGACGATTCATGCGTTTGACAGTGGAGTCCCCCAACTATCGGGTCGCTGTGAGGCGAATATTACACTCCTAGATGTCAATGATAATGACCCTATGGTTAAGTTCAGGTATTACCCCCCAAGCTCAAAGTTCGCTTCTGTTGATGAAAATGCAGCCATTGGTACGGTGGTCGCCCTGTTGACTGTCTCCGATCTGGACTCCGACTCTGCAAATGGGAATATGTCTGTGTCAATTTTAGCTGGAAATGAGCAGAGGCACTTCGATGTTTACTCTTCCCCGATTCCAAAGTTGAGCTTTATAAAAGTGGCCAGCATCTTAGACAGAGAGCGCATTTCCTCATACAACTTTACTGTGTCTGTTTCTGATAATGGGAGACCCATAGCCCGGTCGTCCATCGCTAGCTTGGTGATTTACATAAATGACACCAATGACCACCCTCCAGTGTTCCAACAGGCTGTGTACAGGGTCAACATCAGTGAGGATGTTCCTAGAGGGAGCTTCATTGAAGGAGTTTCTGCAACAGATGGTGACTCGGGGCAGAATGCCAACTTATGCTACTCTCTGGTGTCTGGAAACAGTTTGGGCTGGTTTGCAATCAGTGAGAACAGTGGTCTGGTCACCACCTCTGCTTTGCTGGACAGGGAAACAGCATCACAGGTTATACTGAATATTAGTGCCAAAGACCAGGGCATGCAGCCTAAGGTCTCATATGCTACACTGGTGGTGAGTATCACTGATGTCAATGACCAAATCCCCATGTTCACGCAGGGAGATTACCATGTCTCCCTGTTAGAGAACTCACCTGCTGATAGTGAGCTCCTGGTGTTGTCGGCTACGGACAGCGACCTGGGGTACAATGGGACTATCCGTTTCTCTTTTGACTCCACCACACCATCCAACCTCCAGGACCTTTTCAGTCTGGATGCAGTGTCTGGCAGATTGAGTACAGCCAGGGTTCTGGACAGAGAAGAGCAGGCCTCTTATGAGCTCTATATCCAAGCCACAGACATGGGTGTTCCATCGCGTGCTTCAACTGCAAAAGTGAATATAACCCTTAAGGATGTCAATGACAATCGGCCTACATTCTACCCTTTAAAATACTTTGTCAACATCAAGGAGAATGAACCTCCCGGCACGCACGTCACAACAGTGAAGGCGACAGACTTAGACCTCGGGAGGAATGGAGCAGTGAAGTTCACAGTTACAGTAGGTGACATGGTCAGATTTCAAATAGACAGCAGAACAGGCCAAATTATCACAAAGCAGCCCCTCAGTAGGGAAGATGGCACAACCTATGAGTTAAGGGTGTCAGCAGTTGATGGTGGTAACCTTTATTCTCACCCTGAAGCCACCATCATTGTCACTGTCATTGATGACCGGGACGACCTTCCTTCTCTCATCCACAGTGTATATAGTTTTGTTATCTTTGAAAATATCCCAGTGCCCTCTGTAGTTGGCACTGTGTCTGCATCTCCACTTGATTCCATCAATAATACCACATATCTGATCACTGATGGTGACCCAAAGGGGATTTTCCTAATCAACCACATCACCGGCCAAATAACCACAAATGGAGTCATTGATAGAGAAGAGCAGCCGTTTTATGAACTCCAAGTGATCGCACGGGTTGGAGAGATGACAGGGCAGGCCCTCGTAAACATTACTGTTAAGGACCTAAATGACAACACCCCCGATTTCCTCCAAACGACTGCAAATGTGAGTGTAATGGAAAGTTGGGCTGCCGGACATCCCATATTTCAGGCTAAAGCTGTGGATCCTGATGAGGGGCCTAATGGCAGGGTGGTGTACAGTCTTAAAAGGAACCACAAGGGCCTCTTCCAGATCCAGGAACAAGATGGTCTGGTCACACTAAGGGGGCCTTTGACAGCAGCAGCCAGTTCCTTTCAAGTGGAAGTTCTGGCTTCTGATCTGGGAGTCCCCAAACGTGCCTCTTCTCTGATTGTCATGGTCAATGTTCATGACATTAATGACAACTCACCCATGTTTGAGCAGCTGTCATATGAGGTCAGTATTTTAGAGTCAGAGCCAGTGAACAGCAGGTTTTTTTGTGTGAAGGCCACTGACAAAGACTCTGGTTTGAATGGGGAGGTTGCATATGAGATCGCTGGCGGAAACACTGGTGGCATGTTTGGCATCTTTCCAGATGGACAGTTGTTCATTAGAGCAGAGTTAGACCGAGAGGTCAAGGACCAATATCAGCTGCTGGTAGTGGCTACAGACAAAGCCACAAAGCCTCTGAGTGGCAGCATCAATGTCACTGTAGTTCTGGAAGATGTCAATGACAATCGACCCCTCTTTAATAGCACAAGTTATGTGTTTTACTTTGAGGAAGAGCAGCAGAGGGGCTCTGTTGTTGGGCAGGTCTTTGCAGATGATAAGGACTATGGATTAAATGGTGAGATTCGGTATTCCTTTGAGACGCCACAACCAAGCTTCGAACTGAACACTATCACCGGTGTGTTGACTAGCACAGTGCAGCTGGACCGCGAGTCACTTATGAGACAGCAAGGTGCTGCAAAGTTCAGTTTTTCCATCATATCCTCGGACCAGGGGTTCCCAAGGGCCCTGAATGACCAGGCCAGAGTTCAAGTATATATACAAGACATCAACGATAACCCTCCCATATTTACTAAAGATGTCTATCAGGTGTCTGTCTCAGAGTTAGCTCAGAACATAACACAGTTAGTGCGTGTCTCTGCCTCAGATATTGATGAGGGTAGAAATGGACTCATTCACTACCATATCGAGGAAGGCACTGGGGGACTGAAGTTTTCCATCGATAGCAGTTCCGGCCAAGTGACCCTGGTGGACAGACTCGATTACGAAACAACATCCTTTTACTCACTCAGAATTATAGCAGTAGATGCAGGAATTGTGCCTCTCTCTTCTTCTTGCTTGCTAAGCATCATTGTCCTGGATGAAAATGACAACTCACCTGTCTTCCCTAAGTCAACGCTGACCATTGATGTTAATGAGAACATGCGAATTGGATCACTTGTGGCCTCTGTGACGGCTACTGACTCTGATTCTGGAGACAATGGAGAGTTAAGCTACAGTATCACAACATCCAATAATCGTGGGACATTCAGTATTAGCAGCAACACTGGAAGTATCTTCTTATCGAAGAAGCTGGATTTTGAAACACAGACGCTGTATAAATTTAATGTAACAGCAAAGGACAATGGAAGACCTCCTAGGTACTCATCAATACCGGTAATTATAAATGTTAAAGACTTTAATGATAATTCCCCAAGTTTTATGTCTGGGGATATTTTTAAGTCCATTTCAGAAAACCTGCCACTTGCAACCTCTATAATGACTGTGACCGCACATGACATTGATTCTGATATCAATGGCCAACTGGAATATTCTATAGTACAACAGACTCCAAGAGGAAACCATTTCAAGATAGATCCTGTAAGTGGGGTAATTTTCACAAACAGAGAGATTGACAGAGAATTTTCTAATCTTTTTGAACTAATAGTAAAAGCAACTGACCAGGCTATCCCAATGGATCTCCGACATTTCGCCTTCAAAAACCTGACTGTTTGGGTCACGGATCAGAATGACAATGCCCCGGTGTTTGTTTCTCAGAGTGCACTGGTTGCGGAATCGACCATCTTTGTCGGCTCAGTTCTCACCAAAGTGGTGGCCCTTGACCCTGACGAGGGGATGAATGGAGAAGTGGAGTATGAATTATTGAGTGGAGACCTTGACACATTTATTGTAGACCGCTACACTGGGGACATTCGGGTGGTGTCCCCTCTGCTGCCCTCACGATTGGTCTACAACCTGACAATGCTGGCGACTGATCGTGGAGCAGACAGAAAGGCCTCCCAGACAGACATGACTGTAATCCTGCAGGGTGGGGATGGTCCGGTGTTCTCCCAGCCCAGGTATGTCGCTGCTCTGAGGGAGGATCAACCCCCAGGCACAAGTGTCATCTCTGTGGATGCCTCTAGCCCACGTGGTTCTGGCACCCAGGTGGAGTTCTACATTGTGTCGGTGCGGAGCGCCACTCAGCCTGTGGGACGGCTTTTCACCGTTGGCCGTTTCACTGGCATCATCGAGACAGCGGCTGAGTTAGACAGGGAGCAGGGTTCCCACATCTACCTAGTGGATGTCTATGCCATGGAAGCCGACGCCAGCTTGCCCAGGACACAGCGAGCCGAGGTGAGTGATGCTGCCCTTTACTTAGGCCCCTGATGGAGGCTGATGGACTATACCTCGTGGTAAAATAAATAAATGAATAAATAAATGTGAAATATATGTTTTAAATATACAGACACTAGACTCAGAGGCGGTAAAGTGGCAGAATGGTTAGTACTGTTGCCTGAACCTTCTGGGACTGAGGTATGAGTTTCTTGTACTACGTGTGTAGAGTTTCTCCTCCTCCACACAGCCATGTTCTCCTCTAGGTTCTCCCGTTTTGAGTCATACTCCAAAATCTTGCTAATGTGAATTGGAGCTACCAAATTTTCCATAGGTGTGAATGGTGTGTGTGTGCCCTGTGAGGGGCTGGCACCCCATCCTGGATTATTCCCTGCCTGGCATCCATAACTTCTGAGAAAAGCTCTGGGCTCCCTCAATTCTACAGAGGATAAGCTGTATGTGAAATGGATGGATGTACCCTAGGTATCACGGAGTGTTTCAGTACTTCAAGTCATTTTTCTAGTTGCTGGATTTTATATCGGCTTCTCGTAGTGGAGGAGCATTGTTTTGGCGACAGAGGTATTGTTCCAGTTCCCAAAAACGGCCAGGCTCGCACAATGGCCGAGTCGTTTGTGTGAACACTCGAGGAAGGGGAAGTGAGCACAAGGCATCCTGTACTTCCCTGGGGCCTTGCTGGCGGAATCCAGTATCCTCTCTTACTGAGCATGAACTGCTTTAGCTAGCATGAGAGGAATTTGAGAAATGGTTTTATTCATTCTGGCCATTAATTATGTTGTCCGGTTTTACGGTCTTCGAGCGTGATATATGTCGATTAGCTATTCGAGGGAAAAGACGCCTTTGCTTGTGACTTTAGTCATTTGTGGACTGCTATTTGGAACTAAAAGCAGTGATGTGAGCTGGAGGTGCTATTGTATGGTCTGAAGGGGTCAATGCGCATAGATTACAGATGAGTTGGAACAGAAGCCACGAACGTTGGGATGTCCTACAAGATCACGTGGTGCATGTGTAGCACCAGAATTTCTGCTTTATTCTTGTGCTGCTGTGGCTGTAATGTGAGCAGAATAGTGGGGAAGTATGCATTTGGTACTCCCTGCCTTTTCAAGGATCCCCAGCTCGACACAATGCACCCTCAATGTTGTCTTCAATCTTCCCTGTGGGATGAAGGAAATCTGAATGCTCTGAAGCAGCATTCAGAAATTCTAGACCTGGTTTGTGTGACTGAATCCTTGCCACTGTTTAAATGAAAAACAAATGTGGTGTTATATATAAGCATTGGAAAGTTCCTCTGAAAGCTAACATTTTGTGTTATTATAGGTTTGATGTTACATGTTTATAAATTCTTTTTTTTTTCAACCATACCCATATGATATCACTGCTGTTTACTTGAAAATGTGTTTTTAATTATTACGTTGAAATTACATGACATTTTTAGAGGTTTTCATAAGTGTGTGCGTAACCGCATCTCCCATTCAGCCTGTGTGAAAGCTGGGAAGACAGTTTAATCCTTTGGTGTTCAAAAATCAAGACACAGTGAAGTTATGTCAGCATAAAACAAATGAAACCAAAGCATGTTAGAATACATTCCCAGTGACAAATATCATTTCTGGCTTCAGTCTCAGCATAAAATATGGTTTCAGTCTTGTCTGAATGGGCCTTAAGGTGTGGAACTTAGCTTTTATATATTCAGCTGGGTTGCACTTCAATTCTGTGATATCTGAAACGATGCACAGAATTTAACCATCACAGTCACTGATTGTGTGGTGGGCCACCGCTGGTCTCTTGGCGCACTGCTAAAATTGTTTTAAATATCTTGAATGCTCAGGATTTCGCCTCAGAAGCATGGGTCGCGTTGTCTGATTTTGTGGGTTTTGTTTCCTGCCAGTTTGGACCGGAATTCTGACCCATTTTATTATGTCCATCGCAGGGTTGCCAACTCTCAGGCATCTGGCGTGACAGTCACGCTTCGAGACTCTCATGCAAAATCTTACGGCAAATTTATATTAATCAATTATAAACCTAAACTTAGCAACATCAAGAGCATGGGGCAGTTTTTAAACCCTGCAGACTATTTACAAGGTAATACAGCTGATACATACATGCAGTTGTATGTGCAGACTAGTCTCGAACTGAAAATCTCACTCCAGCCACCTGACCATAGTCGACAATCCTGACATTGTGGGGAAAAAAGAAAGGTGTTTGGAAAAAAAAGAGAGAAATAGCACAAAACCAATCAGTTTAGGTTTTTGCTATGCTCTTCCTATTGGAAGAGGCACGATCCACAATTTTCTCTTACTTATTTTGTGATAGGTTTCAAGTAGATTTTTCTTCGGTCTTGATTTACGAGAGCAGTGTTTTTGTAGTGGCTGTGTTCAGGAGCCACGTCCAAGGTGTAGGGCCGACCTTGCTTTCTGTCAGAGGCCACAGGAAATGGGAGTAAAATGCGTTTTTGTTTTTTTGCAGCCTTGGAGGTTGGTAGGCCGAGGTTGTAGTGGATGGGGGGGGGGGGGCAGCTGAGCCTTCCCAACGGCACTGGCGGACTTTACAAAAGGGAGACCAGATGGTCGAGGAGATAAACGTGCCCTGTTATTGTTTGTTTTACTCCGCAAGGTCCGGCGAGTTCTCCAAGGGCGGAGCTAGTCGACAGAGGGTCTGTCAGGGCCTGCCAAACTTTATACGAGGGGCTCCTTGTGCCCGGCACACTGCTCTGCACCAGAGAAACATGCAGGATAAGACAAGATGCTGCAAATACGGGCAAAATGCCAAAATAAAACGCAACATGGGTAATGTTCCTGAAGTAGGCTCTCTGCCTGCTCAGTCTCAGGGCATGGTGTTTGCTTTGACGACGCTGATTCTAAAGCAGTATAACATATGCTCATTCTGTCCTTTGAAGAAGCTTGATAATTGCCAGGGGAAAGAAGGTCGCTCGTTTCGTTGGGCCACATTTTGGAAGTCACATTGACTGCTTTCCACAGGTGGACTTGTGTTGACACCTTGCCTGAACTCCGGTCTCTATAGCGAAACTCCATGATACTGCTGAAAGAAACAATATCATGATTACATAGGGCACTCAAAAATAATACCAACCGGTTAAACCCCAAACCAGATAAATCTGTACCACCCTGTGAATCAATTCATTAATCTGGCAGATGTTAGATGCTGGATCCTGACTGGAGAAGAGAGACTCAGCCATCAATTGCCGCCAAAGTGAGACTTACTTTGGCCTCCCGACTAGCCTCAGCATCTGTCACAGTATCTGTCATATTTTTGATATTTTAACCCCACAATTATTCTTAATTTTCCATACACTTGGACCCAGTTCTGGAACCACTTGGCCCATGTTAGATCTGGGTGCCTCTCTTTAGCAAGAGCTTTGAACACCCTCTAGCGCAAATGTCAATCACATCGGGCTCTGTGATCCTGACCAGCAGGCCATGGCCTCAGTACTGCCTTCAGCGGCTTTCACAGCACCCTGGCAGCTGGTGAACGTGAAACGCGTCCCTTAGAAAATGCATGGACATCACCGAACACTCAATGGAGTGTAGTGTTAAAGTGGGCAGTCTTTCTTAAATATCCATGCTGCCTCAGCAGACCTCCAGGATCTGGTATCCCTGAAGTTGACTAGGTTACCCCGCAGTGGGAGATGTTAATGTGCACCTATGCTCTCTTATGGCACTGCTGTGACCTCTTCCAGGATTTTTGTACTTGTATCTTGTGATGTCCAAGCTATCCAGGATAACTCTGTTGGCTTAATGGTTAGGGATGCGACTGTGTAATTGAAAGGTTGTTGGTTTGAGTCCCTGACCTGCAAGTGCTGCTACACTCCCCTGAGCAAGGTGCTGTTCCCTGAGTGTTCAAATAGCTGCCCACTGCTGTGTCACAATGTAATATGGATTAAATGCAGCGGGCACCTTTCATTGTTGTGTGATGTGTGAACAATTAATCACCTTCATAAATAAACAGCAGTGAGCAGATCTCTGAAAGTGTAATTAGATTAACCCATCTCATCTTGCTGGCAGTTATAATAAAATATTAATTTAAAAAGAAATAATCTTGCTGTTCTGGATACTTTTAACAGGTGATTCACTGGCTCTTTGTCAATAATGAGTATCACCAATGGAGTATTACTAATAGTATTATCAAAACTACCACTGAATAAGATCCCAGGTTCTGGGCCTCTGGGAGAACTTTTTTCAGGATTCAGTGGAAAGACTTTGTTTCAGCATGGGAAATAAAACCGCTATAGATATAAGTGATATTTCGGTTGTTGAGGGAGAAAGGCAGATGGACAACGCAGGAGTTTCTCCACTTCCTTGGCCACCCTTATGCGGCAATGTGCGGTATTTATGCACAAAACCCCAGACGTTTGCCGAGCTAATTTATGGCGACTGTAAACTGCCATATAGTGTGTACAGGCCAAATCAGCGCTATATAAATTGAATCTATCATCTTTAATTCAGATCATTTTCTTTGACATCCTGCCCACTACTGTTGCTAGCTGTGCTACATGTGACACAATATCAGTGATGGTGGAGCAGAAATTATACATGACTCAAAGTTATTAAGTATCACCTAGAAGCGTTTTCCGCAGTCCCTCATGATGTTTGCTTCCCCCTCTGTGTGTGTACCGTGTTTCCCCGAAAATAAGACCTAGCATGATTTTCATGGTGCCTAATATAAGCCCTACTCCAAAAATAAGCCCTGGTTGCTATCCCATGGTAACTAGAATGAGATGAGATATGTAAACAGATGAACAGGAAATAATATTTTGACCCCAGACAAGATGAGTGCAAAAAGAAAGGAAAAAAAGAAAAATATGGGAAGAAGATGACTGTATGTGAATAAATGTGGATTTTTGTTCATGAATACTGGTAAATGTACTGTAGTTTGTTGTATATGAGAAAATAAGACATCCCCTGAAAATAAGCCCTTAGGCGTCTTTTGAAACAAAAAATAATATAAGACCCTGTCTTATTTCCGGGGAAACATGGTTGGTGAGGACAGCACAGGGTTAAGGAGTGCAGCTGTTTTTGGCCTGTGTGCTGCACGTTCCGTTTTTTTTTTTTCATTGTGGGGATGCATTTTTTCCCCCCCGCTTGCAGCTTGATTGTCATGCCTCATTAGCAAAGCGTTTTTAGCCCCCTGGGACCTGTGCCTGGAGGGGGGGTTGTGTCAGAGTCTGCACTGGACCTGCCGGTGAGCTCACCGCACAGCACGTCTGCACAGCACTGAGTGGTCGCTGGGCAGAGGCCACAGTGACAGGGGTGATTCTAGGACTTCTTTTTATGGTGGAGAGCATTAGGGGGGCCATAATGCATACAGAATAGACAACCTTATCGTCAGCCAATGATATATTTTGAATCGACGAGTGACAGGGGAGAGGAACTCTGGCAGCCAATCAGCTCTCCCCCCCGCCCCCATGGCCCTAACCCTGTATATGCTCCTGCCTGGTGATTTCTGTGAATGGAGGCAAAGTTCTTGTTTCAGAACTTACAGCTCAAACAGCTGTCAGTTTCCCGCCAACTGATGTCAAAAGCGTTTTTGCATGTGTTAAAAACATAACTGAAAATGTAGCGAGCCCGCATCTTATCAGAAGCCATCACAGATGTAAACCTGTTGTTATAATCTGTTTTAATATGTATTCAAGAATTTTTTTTGCCTTTTATATAGCAAGCAGAGTTTACCATTCTGGCCGTTCATTTTCTTAACTTATTCTAAGAATATATGGTTTAAATTTTGTCCCCTCTTTAAGCAGTGTATAAAAAAAACTAAATTTGCTGTTTTTTATTGCTTATTATTATCAGCTTTTTGTTTTCAAGTTATATTTAGCTTTGCTGGAATGCTAGTCACAATGCGGTGTCTATATTCTTTGGATGGGGACTCTGGGAGTATAGATGTATGATTAGTCTGAGTTGGGATACGTAAAGAGCCAAGAGGGTAAAAATAGATTTGGAATATTTGTCCACAAACTGACCAAAACGCTTGTAACGCCTGCTCCAGTTTCCTAAACGTAGAAATTTACTATAGCGAGGGAAGGTTTGCAAATGTGAGTTTGTTCTTGAAGCTTGAAGCATTCTTCAGTTAGTTGAAATTTGCCTGTCGGGCTGTTTGCTTTCCTGTTTTGTGTGTGATTTTTTTTCGGTCTACAATGGCAATTGCTGTTAGCAAATTATTCAACACTGAATTCCCCTTGAAGTATGTACATGTCCCTTCATTACAGAACCTACAGTAACTGTCCTGCCTTACCTGATGTGTAAAATCCATCTGCATGCTGCTTTGTTATTTTAGTTTTTTTAAGTGAAATTTGGAATTGAAGCTGTACTGATCAGCCAGCTCAGAGGACGGAAGGCAGATTAGAAACTTAAAGAGTGTGGATGGCGTGTTTTTAATTGACTTAAATTTTGTAGTAATTGGTGGTTCAAAATACTAATCTCCTTTGGAAACTTTGACATGTTCAAGTTGGCCAGCTTGGCGCAGGAGGCTTGTGTTTTTGAAGCAGTTCTTTGGACTGATCGAAGCCAGCAGAGGCAGGAAGGGTCACTCCCAAGGCAAAGATAACTTGGAGCTGGAAAAGACGGCAGAGGGTGAAATCCGTTGAAATGATGTCAGACAGTGAGTGTGAGAGAGCAGGGAGACAGAGCGGTGTGTGACATCTGTGTGTGAGTGGGGAATGGTGTCAGATAGTGAGAGTGAGAGATCGGGGAGACAGGGCGATGTGTGAAATCTGTGTGTGAGTGGGGAATTGTGTCAGACTGTGAGTGTGAGAGAGAGCAGGCAGACAGGGCGGTGTGTGAGATCTGTGTGTGAGTGGGGGATGGTGTCAGAAAGTGAGAGAGCAGGGAGACAGGGTGGTGTGTGACATCTGTGTGTGAGTGAGGGATGGTGTCAGACTGTGAGTGTGAGAGAGCAGGGAGACAGGGTGGTGTGTGAGATCTGTGTGTGAGTGGGGGATGGTGTCAGACTGTGAGTGTGAGAGAGCAGGGAGACAGGGCGGTGTGTGAGATGTGTGTGAGTGAGGGATGGTGTCAGACTGTGAGTGTGAGAGAG